>KZ807627.1:170425-192022 GCA_000696205.2 Oncopeltus fasciatus | reverse complement strand
TTTTTTTTTTTTTTTTTAATTTCTTCTTTCCAAATTGAACTCCTCAGCTGAAAAAATTCTTGGCCAGCAACCATAGAACCATGTCATAAAATGGCAATAAAGATTGAGACATACATTCTCAGGAATGCTACAGAGCTTGGAGGAGAGAGAAGCAAATCCATTGCGGGGAAAAAGAAAGTATGATAGAAAAGAAGGAGCCAAATTAAGTTAGTCAATGTAGAAAATAATAATACACTTTACTATTTAGAAATGAATTGAAAAATAAATAGAACAGATTTAAGCTCAATTTTTTTTTTGAGGAGTGGTGACTCTAGACAAGGAAGAAGTCATCCTATGCAAAGGAAAAGACCTCAACAATGCTTTTACTACAGGTCATTACTCTTCGCACACACATTCAAGTGATAGCTTAGGGGACGATAGTAAGGGCATACTCAAGGGATTGCTGCATGGATTAGAAGTTAAGATCCTTCCGTTATAATACTGTCTCCACACATTCTCCTTCTTACATTTATGAACTCCTAACCTTCACTTCCTAAGTCTGTTCACGCTACACTAGATCCCGTACCTCTGATCTTTTCACTCCCACTTATAGAACTGCTTCATTTCGCCACGCTCTTTCCTAGCTCGGGTAGCTAGTCTTTGGAACTCCCTACCTTCAAATATTTGACGTGCTCCTTCTCTTACCATTTTCAAATCCCTCCTTTTTCAGCATCTTCTATCCATCCAAACTCAATCTTCTTAACTGTGAATTTGGCTTATTAATGATTGAATGAATTTTATGCGCATGTGGAAATATGTAAATTTATGGAATTTAATGTGTTAAATGTGTACTTCAAATTGTATTGTTTTTCCTAAACCTGTTATAAACTCTCTCTTTTTTTTTTGTTTTTTTTTTCTTTCTCTTTTCCCAGTCATATTGTTCTAGATTATTAACTTATCAGCCTTGAGGAAATGTTATTTTTGTTTAAGTATTTGTTTAATTTCAACAACTTCTTTTATAAATAATTGTTGTTTTATTTATTTATATTAATGTATATTTTTTGAGCCAGAAAAGGCTTTTTGTAAAATTCATCTAAAGTTATTCAAGGGGACTCTGTTAGTCCCAGAATAAAGTTAATTTTCTTCTTCTTCTTAAGATTAAAGTATGGCTGATAAACTTAAATATTTACCTGTGACAATAAATAAAGAAGCATTATCAGTGATCATTATCAGTGATTGTACAGCAGTAACATTAGTGGTATATCAATATACTTATATGAATTCATTGTCATTGGTTGTCTTTTGCGTCCTGAAGGCGAGCATTTTGACAGTTGTCTGCCATCCTCAGGCCAAACATAGTCTTTCATACATATTCATATTCATTTGTTCAAACATAGTCTGGTGATTGTCTGATGTTCAGCTGATTTGTTTTTCAGAACTATGTTAGTCTGTGGGTTTTTTTTATCCATTAGGTTCATTAAGTAGCAGGGTTAGGACCTCTTGGTTTCTTCTCCCTCTCTGCATTGTGCACATGTGATATGGAATGTGTGATTGCATTTATGTATGTTTGTATGAATTTGATAGGTAATATGTGTTTTATATGGGTTAAACATCATAGTTCGTTTTGTGGCAATGTCAGTGCGTGTATCCATGTTTTCACTTATTTGTACCAGTGAAACTGGAATAACTAAATGAAACAACTCTTCGTTTCAGTAAGAATAGTAATCTAAATATGGCATTTGAAAGTGTGTTAGTTATTTGTTTATAAGAGTATTTTTATATTTTTCTTTTGTAAATTTCCATGTTTTCTAGTATGTATACTGGTTCTGAGTTTCCGCCATTTTGGGCCAAAAGTGTATAGGGCCTATACACATGACAGTCAGTATATTCCACTTGAACTGTATGGTTCAGTCTTTTTTTTTTTTTTTTATGTGTAGGTTCTGTTTTAGAGTGATGTCTGTCCTTAGAGCTGTAGGTATTACTTAGTTTCTGAACAAATGTGATAGTTCGTATGTTTCAGGACCTGTGTAAGTTATTGTGAATCTTCGTTTAGTCAGTTTGATTTAGGTGTTTTATTGCTGTATTCCCTAAATAGTTTGTCTATAGTGAATCATTTATACCCACTATAGTCTACAAATCTTTGTCATACTTTTTGTGTGAAAGTGGAATAGTTTTTAGTTGAGATATTACGTGTCTAAATGCTGATTATATGCTGTATTGTTTTTAACTAATTTTTTTTTACCTCCTAATTTTTTTTTTTTTTTAACTTAAGATTAATGGTCAACCCTACATTTCTCATACCTTATATTCTCCGTCTTCATTGGTTTCTGTACACCATCTCCCGTTGGCGAGCACTTTCGGACATTGTCCATCTTCTGGCCGAATACATACGTTCACTGTCACGGTCCGTATTCAACTGTCATGCGTGTTAGTAATACCTTCGCTTGACTAGCTGTGTCAGGTAAATAATCTAAAGGGTTATTATTATTTCTACCACCAATGAATATAGAACTCTCATACCTTCTATTATCCGTCTTCATTGGTTTCTGCAAACCATCCTCCGTTGGCGAGCGCTTTCGGACATTGTCCATCTTCTGGCCGAATACATACGTTCACTGTCACGGTCCCTATTCAACTGTCTCGAAAGCGCTCGCCAACGGGAGAAGGTGTACAGAAACAAATGAAGACGGAGAATATAAGGTATGAGAGTTCTATATTCATTGGTGGTAGAAATAATAATAACCCTTTAGATTATTTAACCCTACATTTGTTAAATACCTGACAAACAGATTGTCACACTTTTCTAAACACCCATGGTACTAAGCAAGATTGTATTTATTGATAAAAGTTAGCCCAAGGCAGGATTTAGAACCAAAAGTAACTAACTTGTAAGACCCAAACAGATCCTCTTGACTTAGCCGATTCACTTAACTAATTTTTTAATAAACTGCAATAGATCAGAAAATCTAATCTTCAGAATGAAGAGGCACAGATATAGGTAACGGACTAAAATTTTCTGTTTTAACCATAAAAGAAATATATATTCTACCACACCTGTATTTTTGTAGGCTTTACAAATCCATTTCTTTTTATTGCTTCCTTTAAGGCATCATCAAGTTGCATTTCACTAAAATCTGGCAAGCTTTCCTCCCAAAATAAAGAGTCCCTAATATGGTCCTGGAAAAATTACAATAAATAATATACAAAATTTAACTGCTTAATATCAATGGGACATTTTAATAAATCAGTTAAAAGTTACAGAATGAAAAAAGTACCTTATCATAAATCTGTATAGTGAAAAAATCTCCTTTTGACTTGTTATGGAACCAGCCTTTAGAAGCAAGGGGTATAGGCTTCATTTTGTCATACTTTTGATTTCTATGGTGATCAAATTCTGAGCGGTTGCATTTAATAATCACATTTTCATTTTTCTAGAAAAATAAATAAAAAATACATTTAAAGCTGATGAGCCTTACATCAAACAAGGGTTTGTAGCATACTTCTGCTCAAAATCCAATTTTTTTAAAAAAAACACACAGCAAATGACTATATAATAAATAATTTTTTATATTTCAAAAATGAATTTCAATATGCTTTAATAACAAAATTTTGCATGGTTATAATAATATAAAAATAAATTCTGTTCCTTTTATTTTGTAAACATTATTATCTGGCAATAACTGATTGCCATATTATTACTAATAATAATGACAAATTCACAAATTTTCTTTAAAAAATTTTCTAATCATTATAGCTAATTTTCTGGCATTAACTACTACTAATGTAAATATAAAGATGCAATATAGAACTAAGTCTCTGACACTGAGTTTCATTGATGCATAGAAAATATATCTGAAAGAACAAAATTATTATAGGTTTCAGTTAAATCTCCCATTAACTACTTAATTAAACATTGTTAAAAACATTTTATAAAGTTTATAATTGTAATATAACAATTTTAATTAGAACAATATAAAATTAGGACCCCTAGAGTATTTTATCAAATCTTGGAAATGGTGCTATTTAATTTTTTCAAAAGTTTTTTCTCATAAAATAAGATATTTTAGTAAGTAGCTATTGTCTTGTAAAATCATAATTTTATCCCCACTTCCAAAGTTGATGTTTTAAATTTTTAAGTAACCAATCCCGCAACAGTACCGGGGAGGAAATACAAGTTAAGGATGTGTTTATTCTAGATGCATAGCACACCTTACTGGCTGTCTAAATGTCTCCCATTCAATGAAGAATGGTTCCCAATCAGGGCTGGGTGTTCCCTAGGAGCACACCATGAATTCCTTTGGGTCATTACAAACAAAGGCACAGAAAAAATAAAACCAACTGAGCACTGTGAACATTGAAGACCTTAGGCATAGGAGTCAAGTAACTTAACCACCAAAGCATGTAGAATTAAAGAAAAAATATATATATGTCCTCTGCATGCTACACACAAAATATTTCAAAAACAGCTGAAATTATTTTTATGGAATTTGAGATTCAGTTTCTGATTGTGTAGGGGAGGTTGGAAGACTAAGGTAGAGTAACTCCCAATTTGCATCGCCAGTTTAGTATTTTTAATCACTTATTTAATTTTATTTTTTTATTACAGGGTCCAATATGACATTAAGTTGGTAAACCCAATTTATTATGAAGCAATAGAAGTGTCAGTTTAATATTTATTAAACATTATTTAATGTCTTATTTATTTAGCGGGTTAGTATTTATTAAACAATTTTTGTACATGACAAATTCCTAAAAGGAATATGGATACCTTTATAAGAAAAGAATTGAGTCAATGAGCAAATTTAATTGAAAAATATTTTGCAAATATAGTATTTTTATAATTATTATTTATTAGCATGGTTCAGTCCGAAATGGAATTTAATTCAAATTTATAAAGAGTCAATGGATGTGTCAAAGAGCGAATTTTTTAAAAGAAATAAGTTATAGGCTTAATATTTCTAAAACATTTTGCGCATGATATAGTCCTACAAAGAATTTTGATGGTGACAACCTTATGACAAATGGTGTGAGTAAATGAGCAAATTTTGTTAAGAAATGTGTTGCGAGTTAGTATTTTTAATTTGGCCCACAAGAGAGTATTATGAAACTCGGGAATCCAGACTTATGACACTATCTTTAACAGATAGTATCAAATAGTAGGAACAAAGCATGTACCTTTGACTTAAATGTTTATTTTAACTATAATTTTCTTCACTCCTTAAAAAGTGTATCGCTCATTATTGAATGCTTTAATAGAACAGCAATATATGAAAATTCAGATAATATTATCAAAAATAGAAAAAAACATTTATGTGTACTGCTAAATACATTTTTCAGATTTTCATATAAAAATTTTAGAGTAAATAAATAAAATAGAAATGATTTGTTTATATATATTTCTTTCTCAGACCAGAAAGAATTATGAATCTGTACCTTTACTTGCCTGGACAGCCATTGTTACTGATCAGTGTTGCCAATTGATCAATGTTTTTCATTAGAAAAAATTAAAAAAAATTCTCTAATAAATTCAATTCACGCATACCTTTTTTTTCTTTGGTTGTTCCTGTTGTACTTGAGGACGAACATCTGGTACATACTGCTTGCCGTCATCTGTGTCCCCCTTACCTTGGAAGAGGTCAAGTATTTCTGACTCATTTGATGTCGAGTGAAAACGTTTCTAAAGGGAAGGACAAAAAAAAAAGTATGTAATGTGCAATAAAAGCAGGTCCATTCTTCACTTCTTGAATTAATGGAATTAAATAAAGATAAGTATAATTACAAAACTTCTAAAAATTCAATTAATTGATACATGTCCCTATTAATGNATATATATCTGCTAGTCAGTAGTTATTCATAAGTATCCACTATTTTGTAATATTTCTGAAAAGCTAAGAAAATTTATAGATATAAAATAACATGAAGTTAAAATCAAAAACACAATTAATCAATTAAGAAATGTTAAAAAGTAACATAAAAAAATTTTTTTAAACAGAGTAATTTTATTTTCCAAACAATTTCACAGAAATATGTTGCATTCACATTTTAAGAATATTCTACTTTGTTTTCATTGACCCAGGAGGGAGCAACCTGTTATCTCTAACTCCGCCCTCATCTAATGATCTCTACACCTCATTTCACTCCTTCTTCTCATAACTTAACTCTCTCATCACACCATTCATATCTATCCTGACCAACCTGGTCACCAAAATGACCCTACCAACTCCCAAACCATGATTCCCCAATCCAAGAATTCCTTTTCTATCCTCCTATGGAATGCTAACGGCATTCGGAGGCATACTGACGAACTCAAACTAGTACTTGAAAACAAAAACGTAGACATAATTTTACTGACAGAAACACGACTAACTAATCGAAAAACATATAGGACAGACCATCCTAATGGGCGAGCTCATGGTGGAACTGTACTTCTTATCAAGAAATCCTATACCCATCATATTTTACCCTCCATTCCCACAGTGTCCCTTCAATCAACGACAGTGTTAATTTCTACAACCTCTTATCCTAACACACTTTCAGCAGTGTATTGTCCACCAAATAAGCCAATCACTACACCAGAATTTCCCACTTTCCTCAAAGAACTTGGTCCCCATTTCCTTGCCGGTGGAGACTATAATGCGAAAACCTTGCAATGGGGATCGAAAACGACCAACTCTCGTGGTCGATCTCTATATAATGCAGTATCATCCCAAAACCTATCCATAATTAGTCCTTCCTCTCCAACTTATTGGCCCTCTGACGTAAACCGCCTTCCTGATATTCTGGACTTCTTCTTCATCTGCAAAAACCTTACTCCTCTTAATTATTCTGCTTCTAACTTAAACGAACTCTCTTCTGACCACAGCCCAGTCCTCCTTAAGTTATCCTTGACCTCTATTCCAAAACAATTTCCCCTCTCCCTCATTAATAGTCCAGTGAACTGGACCTTGTTTAGAACTCTCATAGAAGAGTCTCTTGACCTCGGAATTCACTGAAAACCTCTGACGATTTAGATGATGCTGTACATTCCTTTACTATAAACCTTCAGCAATGCATATGTATGACAAATCTTAAACCAAAGTTTACCAAATACTCTTCTGTGTCCCAAAAGCCACTCCCAGATTCACTTAAAAAGCTCACAATAGCAAAACACTGCTCCAGAGCATTGTTCCAAAAATATAGACACCCCACAGATCGTAGACACACCTATTAATCATCTTTCCTGGCTCTTAAAGCAAAAATTAAGTGCTTTAAGAAATAAGGCTTTTATTGCCCATCTGTCTTTCCTCTCAGCAGGAGACAAATCCCACTGGATTGCTACTCGCAGAATCCTTAAGAGCCATGAAGCTTCAACCCCCTTGCGCCGAGGAGATAGTTCCTGGGCTTCTTCTGACAAAGACACGGCTGAAATGATTGCCCAGCACCTTAAGCAAACATTTACTCCTCTTTTAGACCCCATAAACCTGTCCAATACCACGGAGACTGAGGAGTCCTATGTCTTTACCACTCAAGGCAGTAACACCTTCCGAGGTCAAGTATATAATCTCTCATCTGCCTAAGCGCAAATCACCCAGATAAGATTTAATCACCAGTCAAATTCTCCGTAATCTTCCCAAGAAGGCAATTACATTCCTTACCTACATCTATAATTTTATACTCTGAACTACACACTTCCCACTTTGGAAATATTCCGACATAATATTATTTCCTAATCCTGGAAAACCACCACATAATCTTACATCCTACCGCCCTATTAGTCTCCTTCCTAGACTTTCTAAGGTTTTCAAAAAAAATATGTTAAAACGAATGATGCCTTCCATTGAACCCTTCAATATTCTCCCAAATCATCAGTTCCGCTTCAGGAGCATACTACTCTCCAGCAAGTGTTTCGCGTCGTAACTACATTTTTTCTTCCCTTTAGCGCAAAGTGTACTGCCCAGGAGCGTTTTTGGATATTTCCCAAGCATTTAATAGAGTCTGGCACAGTCTTCTGTTTAAACTGAAATCCATACTTCCTAGTAACACTTACCTTATCCTTAAGTTTTACTTATCCAACCGTTCCTTTAGGGTTTGGCAAGAATTAGATTACTCCAATTTTTCGGATTTTCTACCAAGTGGAAGCGGGAGTTCCTAAAGATAGTGTGCTTGGACCTATCCTATTCATCCTGTATTCTGCTGAAATCCCTACCCATCCAAATACCCTCTTAGGTCTATTTGCGGACGACAAAGCTATCCTATCCTCCCATCCGGAGCCTAAAACTGCTTCTAAAAACCTACAAGATCACCTTGACAAAAACAAACAATGGTGTGGCAAATGGAGAATAAAAATCAATGAAACAAAATACGTTCAAGTTAATTTCCAAATGAGGAAAAAAGACTTTCCAGAAATTGTGAAATTTAACAATATTCCTTTACCACATTCAAATTCTAATCGTTACCTTGGGTTCCATCTTGACTCACGATTAACATGGGGCAAACATACTAAAATTAAAAGACAAGAACTCAATCGGCGATATGGACTTCTATACAGAATCATGAAAAGAACTCCAATCTTACGATTGAAAACAAACTGATGCTCTACAAAACCTTATTACGACCAATCTGGACGTACTGAGTAGAAATCTGGGGTGCCGCCAAGCCTTCCAATATCCAACGAATCCAGTCCTTTCAATCCAAAACCCTCCGAATAATCGCAAATGCTCCCTATTATGTATCCAATTCCTCTCTTCGCCACGATTTTAATATTCCTTTTGTTCAGGATCTAATTTCTTCCCGCTTCAGCCTTTTCCACTGTTAACTGCCATTCCATCCTAATCCACTAGCACAGACCATGTCTTCCAACTCCAACCCCTACAACCCTCTCCGTCACTCAAACGAAGATGGCCCCGCGACCTCCTGGGGACATAGTTTGTAAATAATTTGAGAGAGGTGTCATTGGTCACCTTCTCTTCTCATGTGACTTTCATTAATGCCATTTATTTTTTTACTATTGTAATCAAATTACAAAATGTTTTTAATTATTTTTAACAGAATGCAATATGTAAATAAAGGTTATAAAAAAAAATAAGAAAAATTAGCATAGTGTTTTCAATGTTCTACATCTTGTTTCTAATAAAGCCATGTAGGAGGCCTGAAATTCAGGCAAAACATCCATTAGTTCATTAAAAACTTTTTATCACAAATAATAAGTTTCTATTTTACACCAACTGACCGAATCCCAACCATTTACTCAAGTTTTTATTTGACACCAATTGACCGATTCCCAACCATTTACTCAAGATTTATTTTACACCAATTGACCAAATTTAAATCACTTCCCCATCACAACTAATAGACTAATAGACAAATAGAAAAATAGGCTACTTATTTTAACATTTTCATATACAAGCATAATATCTTTTACATTTTTTGGCAGTCTTTCCACAAATTACTCATTATTAAAAAAAAATATATATATTAACTGCTTAGGCAGATTTAGATAAATTATAAAGTCATACGAATATATAATTTTCTTTAAAGGAAAACAATTTGGGTATAAGCATAAAATTTTCAAACAAAATGACTGTTTCATCAGCATTAATCATAATGAAATTTTCTTCATAATTAATTGGAATAAAGATCAAATAATAAATGTCTAAATTTAAAATAAACTCAATGAAAAGAGTGCTACTGTCCAAATTTTATTGGCATTTAACAGTTATGTAATAATGAATATATAACAATTGTAACTCATAATGATAAGTACAATTTTTTTCCAATACAAAAAATTATTTATGAGCAATTACTGCATTTTTAGTTTTTGGCTAAATTAATGTCATGAAAAATATAGTTATATTTTCATTTAGTTCTCTTATGTATTTGTATTATGACTCTTCCATAAATAATCAGCACCAATTAATAATATATAAATTTTCACGCACCAATTATAAGGAATATTTTTGCTCATTAGTTGATGCAACCTATAAATAGTTTTCCACTGGTGTGGGTATTAAAAAAGAGGAATACTCTTAGTCTGCAAATTAATTTGCATACCTGGGAGGCTAGGAGACCCACTGGAAGAAGTTTCTGACATATCAGGTTTAAGGCCCATGTAGTACAGAGGTCAACACGTCTGGCTAGTATTAGAAATTGTGGGTTCAAGTCCTGCCATGGCCTAAACTTTTTTCTATATAAATGATTGTAAATTATATTAGAAAGATATCAATTTGAAAGATAAATCCCTTTAAGAGAGAGAGAGAAATACTAAAATTAGAAACCCTGGGATTTTTCTTTCAATTTCTGTACCCTAGACTTTTCCCCTCATAAAAATTTTAAAGGGGATGAGGGGAAAAATTTTCTAATCATTATAGCTAATTTTCTGGCATTAACTACTACTAATGTAAATATAAAGATGCAATATAGAACTAAGTCTCTGACACTGAGTTTCATTGATGCATAGAAAATATATCTGAAAGAACAAAATTATTATAGGTTTCAGTTAAATCTCCCATTAACTACTTAATTAAACATTGTTAAAAACATTTTATAAAGTTTATAATTGTAATATAACAATTTTAATTAGAACAATATAAAATTAGGACCCCTAGAGTATTTTATCAAATCTTGGAAATGGTGCTATTTAATTTTTTCAAAAGTTTTTTCTCATAAAATAAGATATTTTAGTAAGTAGCTATTGTCTTGTAAAATCATAATTTTATCCCCACTTCCAAAGTTGATGTTTTAAATTTTTAAGTAACCAATCCCGCAACAGTACCGGGGAGGAAATACAAGTTAAGGATGTGTTTATTCTAGATGCATAGCACACCTTACTGGCTGTCTAAATGTCTCCCATTCAATGAAGAATGGTTCCCAATCAGGGCTGGGTGTTCCCTAGGAGCACACCATGAATTCCTTTGGGTCATTACAAACAAAGGCACAGAAAAAATAAAACCAACTGAGCACTGTGAACATTGAAGACCTTAGGCATAGGAGTCAAGTAACTTAACCACCAAAGCATGTAGAATTAAAGAAAAAATATATATATGTCCTCTGCATGCTACACACAAAATATTTCAAAAACAGCTGAAATTATTTTTATGGAATTTGAGATTCAGTTTCTGATTGTGTAGGGGAGGTTGGAAGACTAAGGTAGAGTAACTCCCAATTTGCATCGCCAGTTTAGTATTTTTAATCACTTATTTAATTTTATTTTTTTATTACAGGGTCCAATATGACATTAAGTTGGTAAACCCAATTTATTATGAAGCAATAGAAGTGTCAGTTTAATATTTATTAAACATTATTTAATGTCTTATTTATTTAGCGGGTTAGTATTTATTAAACAATTTTTGTACATGACAAATTCCTAAAAGGAATATGGATACCTTTATAAGAAAAGAATTGAGTCAATGAGCAAATTTAATTGAAAAATATTTTGCANGTGGGCTTGTTCCTCGGTGAAATTCCTGGAAACTTTGTCAACGTCTTCAGGCTGGCTACATCTTTAACTGTGACCAGTTTGGTAACAGCTGAACACTTTTAATCACTTCAAAAGAAACAATTGCAGAGAGCTAACAAAACACGTCCTCTCTCTAGAATGGCTGCTGTCGAATAATTTTCTTTAAATTTTATTTTTGGTTGATCCGAAAATATGCAGAAATTGAGATTTGATCTAAGTGACAAGTCCCCTTTCGCCTCCATGATAGCCCTGAAGATGGCTTACGGTCGACAATTTCTTGATATTGTATTTTTTTGGATCAACCTTGACCAAACCCTAAGAAATTTTCTACTAATTTTAATTTTCATTCTAATGAATTCATTTTTAATCCCATTTTAATAAAATACAGATTCTTTGGATAAATCAGGAGTATAGACAATGCCTGTAAACTAAGCTTGTTTGATTTTGTAATAAAATGTTTACTAAATCTCACAAGTTTTTACTTATTTATATTTATTAAGGGATCATCCGTTAATCAATAGTTTTATTTTGATATCTCGTAAGAGTGAATTGTGGCAAAGTCTGTATCTAGTCCATGTGGCCATTATGTTTCTTTCTTTTTTGTATTTGTTGTTGTGTTTCTAACCTGTAGTTTATAAATTATTAGAATTATTTGATACAATAGTATTTTCCTCTAAAAGTCTGACTAGGTATATCAGAATCATTATCTAGCTTGTTAAGAAATTTTATGTTTGCATTATTTTGAAAGTTTGTTAGCTAGATTTATCTTTCCGTCTATGTATCTTGTATCAAACGCAAAGGTAGCGAGTAAGAAAATATGTTTAATTAGTCAGCAATTTGTGTTGTTCACAGTCAAAATCCAGATAAATTCCGTTCATAGGGTGAATCTCTTACGATATAAGACCCTAGTTTAACTGGTAATAAATAATCTGATAAAAACTCTTTTTAAATTATCCAGTATTTCTGTTCTTTCGCTGAAGGAGTCCTCGAGCTCCTGTGAAGACAGAATGCTAAAGTTGGGATAGAACGGCTCTAAGGGGTTCTTTAGTCGAGTCTGTTGTTAAAGTGAATGGTAAATTCCAGTCAGAGAATGGAAGTATTGCAGGATTAGTAAGAACTTATTTTGGGGTATTTACTACTTGAACAAAGTCATCTATTATGAATGGTATTTTATTTTGTAGTTGAATTGCCGATGGCTTAATAATAGAAGAATGTATTTTAGTAAATTTTCTAAAATAGTCCGTAAGATTAAGAACTTTTCTTATTTTTTTAAAATCAGTTTTGGGAAGGGGGAAAATCAATATTGACATTTAATTTTTCAGGGTTGGACCTAAGACTAGGACTATTTGCGGATACGAGAGGTTCAAGAAAGTGGGTTTCTTAATTTAAAAAATTCCGTTTTATCAAGCTGGGTTGTGAGATTTTGTTTTTGCAATTTCTCACAGACCTGTGAAGGGTAGGTGATGTGTTTCAGAATACACAGTAATGTCTATATAAACTAATGTGAACTTATGGTTTCTAAGAATCATACGAGCTAGATCCTGGTCTTGCAGTTTTTGTTGGTGACCCATCGTTAAGAAATTGTAAATTAGTAAAAAATCCAGTAAAAGGCGCCCTCCTGTACGCATTTTTCCTCTGGCCCAAGCACTGTAATGTGAATTAATGTCACTGTACATTGTATTTTTATCGGCTGCCATAGAAATTAAAGACTCAATGTCATTATATAAATGAGATGTATTTGGAGTTATGTAAACATTAACTGGGCGCCTTAGAATGATAACAGTTGGAAAAGAAATACCAATTGGTTTAATTATTGAAAAATTTAGGAGATCAAGTCTAGCCTATTTTATATATTTGCTTATTAATATGACTACCCCATAGTGCCCATCATGCTTTTTTTCTGAGAGAAAAAAGTATTAGGAGGAATTTTATGTCTCGAAACCAAGTATCTTAAAGAGCAGGAAAATTAACCTTAAGTAAATTAAGTTACGTAATTGAGTTCGACAACTCAGACCATTTCGAATTAGCACCTTGAATGTTCTGTTGAATAATGGTAGTAGGGTAAAAAGGTGGCTTCTGGTACACGCAAATGAAGAAAATGGCGGACACCATGGTTTCCCGCCAAAACTTTAAACCTCTAAGCCTAACTCTTTGGATCAGTGCTCGGTTCTTACTTCTAGGCCTACCTAGATCCTATTCTTCGTTTCATTTTCTATATATAAACAAATTATATGTGCCCACACACCATCCATAATATGGCCATAATTATATATATGATGGGCCATATTTCAATTTCANCCCGCCAAAACTTCATACCTCTAAGCCTACCTCTTTGGATCAGTGCTCGGGGTCATACCTCTACCTCATCGCTGGTGACGACAGAGCAGCGAATTTCCTTCCTCAAGACCTGTGACGCCATAGGAGGTCCTACCCCAAAGGGGGCCCCTAATGATTTTAGCGAATTTCCTTGTAACTATAACATAACCTTCCCGGTATAATTTCCTTGTAACCATAACATAACCTACACCAGGCGAAATTCCTTTAACAGAACCTTTCCCATGCGAGTTTCCTTATAACCATAACAAAACCTATCCCAGGCGAACTACCATATTATCTTTGAGGGAGCTAATTCCCTCCCCTCTTCCTGTCATTGGCTTATCAGTTGGACCTTTGTCCCTAATATTTTATTTAAATTAATCTGAATCCCCTATAAAGCTAATCCCCCTATATTTTAGTTTAAAGCCCCCTCACCACGTCAAGTTGGAGATGCATCGAGGGGGTAGGCTCGTAGGCGTCATGAAGCACATTTCTGGCATCGTGACGCAAACGAACCCATTCGCACAAAGGTTTACGGGCGTTCATAGCCTCGCCAGTGACCTTAGTATGAGGTATTAGGGTTCACCCATTCCTCTATCACATATAGGTTTACGGGCGTTCATAGCCTCGCCAGTGACCATTCATTCATGGTTGAGGGGCGTTCATAGCCTCGCCAGTGACCATTCATTCATGGTTGAGGGGCGTTCATAGCCTCGCCAGTGACCATTCATTCATGGTTGAGGGGCGTTTATAGCCTCGCCAGTGACCTTAATGGAGGAATTTAGGTTCTCCCATATACCTCAACACATACCTCTACAACATTCATTCATACAAAATAAAAAAATATCTTCTTAAAAATAATTTTTTTGTCCCAAAAAANTTCTTTTGGTTTTTTCATTTTAAATTTTTTTTTTGGATTTTCTCATTTTTAAATTATTTTTCTTTTGGATTTTCTCATTTTTAATTAATATTTATTTTAACTTAAAATGTCCATGGGCTAACGTAGATATTCCTTCTTTTAGTATGTATCTTTTGTCATCAAATGGGGACAGAGATTATTTATTTCATAAGTAGCAATATTATGTTTTTTAGACATTATAGTCTTCATTGGGGTCATTACAGTTTTTCCCTCCTTAATACATTTCACATAATCTTCAAATGTTATATATCTTTTTAAAGCACTATTTTTTACTCCTTTTGCTTTCTTAATAATTGAAATCCTTTCTATTTTTAATGAATACATTTTAGCTCTCAAACCAACGAAAGATGTTATAATTTTTCCCTGAGCTTCATCTTTGAATTTTCCCAAGATCTTTTTATTATTATTAGAAAAGCATGTGTGTTCGATAGGGTAATCTGACGTATCTAAATGGCTCATAAAATTTAGCTTGTCCTTAAAAACATCATCCGTTTTAATGAGGTGAATAAAAGAATCGGTGTCTGTGTAAATAAGTTTCAACATATCGGTACCATAAAATGGAAGAAGAATGTCATAATGATACTCGTACATTAATATTTTTGATATGTCTTGTACACACATCTCTATGTAAATAGGCTTATTAAACAAAATTTTAGATTTCGTGAGATGAACAGCAGCAAGGTTCGGACCGATAAATAGTTCTATCGATAAATGTCGGCCTACTAATTAATTTTTCTAGTTGTTTATTATCAGTGACAAGCCGGATATCTATTCTTATTCATATCCCTTCCATAGTTTTACCAAACATGGCATTATTAAATAATTTAAACAAGTCTTTTTTAAAATCATTTTTAGCGCTCTTTCTTAAGTTTTTGTTAAATTCCACATAGTGTTTGAGCCACGGAGATTGTTTAAACTTTAGTGCTCGGTGTATTTTTGTGAGTCTCAACCCATGATTTAATGTTTGTTTTAGGGACATATAATGAACAACATAATACCTTCTGGGTCCTAAATAAGGAATCAATTTCTTATGGGGTGTTCCCTGAGGTTCAATAGATTCGGGGAGGAACGGAAAATCACTGTGTATATCATGGAGATATACGGGGTATTCTATATCTACTTCTAGTATATAACCGAATGGATCATCTTCTTTGGTTTGAGAAAAATTGATGCTTTCAGGAGGCACCCACTCGAATCCTCCGTAGGGTAATGAGTGACATAGCCCAACCATACTGATTGTTAGCGTCTTCTTACGTAATGAACTGTGACGGTTTATTTTCATTGAATCCCGTTTGGTATTTATTATTTGTTTCCCCAAATCTATGTGAAACTTGACATATACCACCTCTAATTCCGGATTCTGCCATCAACACTTGGTCATAGTCCAAAAGTAATTCTAACTCAATTTTCATGTACTTTAACATTGCATCCCATGTAAGTCCCGGAGAAGTAAAATAATGAGCTGGGTCAACCAAATGTGAGTTAAGAGTGCTTTCCCGAAAAGCTTCGAATACATCAGATAACAGCAATACATCGGTCATGAGATAGCTGTACTCCCCTAGGGTCTATACAACTATAAAATTTATCTTTACTAGGAAGACTAGTTTCTTTTAGTTTTGCCAAATCGTCAATGTAATCGTACGGAAAAACTCCCTTTCTTGTTAACAAAGCACTGTTTTCTTCTCCGAAATATTTTACTGTTTCTGGAAAGCGGGGTAAGTTTTCAACCAATTTTTCTAAACTTGATGACATGAAACGGAAAGTATCAATAAACCGAAGCTTTACACCTCCGACTTGTTTACTAAAAGATATGTATTTATCTTCGGTATTGGCTATCACTTCAACTCTTTCAGTATCACATCCAAGTTCTTTGACAACATTAGGTGCCCCTGCGAGGTATGTCACTCCTATGACGTCACAAGTAATGAGGAAGGAAATTAGCTAGAGGGTGTGGGGTCAAAGGTCAACTGTTAAGCCAATAGCAGGGTGGGGATTAGCCCACACATAGGTTACGTCGTGGTAACTAGGAAGTTCTCTGGAGGGTGTGCATTAAAGGTCAAAACATAAGCCTATCTGGGGGTGGGGTCAAAGGTCAAATAGGTATAAACAGAATAATGGGGGATTAGCTCTATAAAAATAGTACAAAATATTGGGGGATTAGCTCCGGGGGGGGGGGATTAAGATTAAATAAAATAAAATATTTTTATGGTCAAAGGTCAACTGATTTATCCTGAGCCATGGACATTTAGAATGGGATGGCAACTTGTAGATAGCACCATCCTCCATGACCCTAAGTGATTGAATGTAAGGCTAACACGAAAAAAAAGAAAAAAAAAAAAAAAAAAAAAAAAAAAAAAAAAAGAGGTCAAATGATAAGCCAATAACCGTGGAGGGGATTAGTCCCTCATAGGTTACGTCGTGGTAACTAGGAAGTTCTCTGGTGGGCGGGGTCAAAGGTCAACTGATAAGCCAATAAGAGGGGGGGGGGGATTAACTTCATATGTTATGTCGTGGTAACTAGAAAGTTCTCTGGAGGGTGTGGATTAAAGGTCAAAACATAAGCCTATTACACATAATGACTGAGTATTGGGGGATTAACTCTGTAGGGGATTAAGATTAATTTAAATAAAATTATTGGGCTCATAGTTCAACTGATAAGACAACAACAGGGTGGGGGGATTAGCTCCCTCAAAGATAATATGGTAGGAAATTCTTGTAACCATGACGTAATCTAGGTTACGTCATGGTTACAAGAAAATTCGGTAAAATCTTTAGGGGGAGGACTTCCTATGACGTCGTTAAGGGAGAAAATTAGCTCTCTGTCGTATGATGTCAGCAACGATGAGGTTGACCTAGAGGTAAGACCCCGAGCGCTGATCGAAAGAGATAGGCTTTAGAGGTATGAAGTTTTGGCAGGAAACCATGGTGTCCGCCATTTTCTTCATCTGCTAGTGCCAGAACCGGCCTTTTCACCCTAATACTAATGGTTATGGTATTTTTTCTTTGATTTGTTTTAAGGGAATTAGTTATGCTCCATGATATCTGTATGCAATTTTGCCGTAGAATGCAAATTTGTTTTAGTGTTGATAGCTTGAAAGAAAGAAAGAAAGAAAGAAAGAAAAATAAACTTTATTCTGGGACTTAGGTGATTCTTATCTAATTTAAAAAAAAAAAAATCTTTATTTACAACATTATATTATTAAAATCTTGTAATTTGACAACATAGAGAAATTACAATAGAAAAACAAAATAACTTGTAAAACAAAATTAAAAATAACAAAGGATGTGCGAAAGCTCGGCAACCATAAAAAACTTTACACGGTCCAACCCGGAAAAAACTTTACATACATCTGATGACTGTGGAAGCCTACGTGAACAATAACAATCAAGTAAATAATTGATAATCATTGTGCAGGGAGAAGGTGCCTATCGACCCAGCTCCTTATAAGTTTAGGTATTAAGGCCCAGGAGGTCGCGAGGCCATCTCCGTTTAAGTCGCTGGGAATGATTGTAAGAATTAGAGTCCAACGACAGGGATGTGGCATATGGATAAGTGGGAAATGGAGTTTACTGTGGAAGACTGTGAAGCGGGTGGAGATGAGATCTTGGACGAAAGGAATATTAAAGACGTGATGAAAAATAGAGTTGGACACATAATATGGAGTGTTAGCAAATATTCTCAGCATTTTATTCATTGGATATTGGAAGGCTTAGCGGCACCTCACAGTTCTGCACCGTAGGTTCAGATTGGTCGTATTATGATCTTGTAGATGGCCAGTTTGTTTTCTAATGTGAGGAGTGAGCGCCTATTTATAAGGCTGTATAAGAGTCCGTGGCGTCTGTTGTGTTCTTGTTGATTTTAGTATGTTCATTCCAGTTGAGTCGTGAGTCAAGGTGGAACCCAAGTTAACGGACTGAATCAGACAGAGGTATAGGGATGTTATTGTATGTAACATTATCAGGAGAATCTTTTCTTAGCTGAAAAATTACCTGTAAGCATTTGTACTCATTTATTTTAATTCTTAGGGGGAGAGGATCGCTTTGTCATCTGAAAAGAGGGCTAAGAGGGTATTAGGATGAATGGGGATGTCTGCAGTATAAAAGATAAAAAGAATAGGTCCAAGCACACTGTCCTGTGGAACACCTGCTTATACAGGGAAGTGGTCGGAGTAATCAGATCTTTGCCGGAGCCTAAAGAAACGGTTAGAAAGATAACATTTAAGGATTAGGTAGATGGTGCTTGGAAATATGGACTTGGGCTTATATAATAGACCAGTATGCCATACTCGGTCTAAGCTAATTACAATAATAAAAATAAAGGGTACACCACATTCTTACTCCAATGGTGGCAATTAAGCCACACTAGCCGTTAAAAAAAAAAAAAAAAATAAAAAAAAATAGGCAATTGAAAAAATACAGTGGCAATGTTACATTACGACTGGTATGGTATGAGTTTAAGGCTGGAATATATACTCAGTTTCTGGCGAGGTCTATATATCTATGTAGCTACCTACATAGGTACGAAATGCTTACTTAGCAGGCCCCTAGGAAGTTAGAATCGGGTTAAAGTGTAGCTAAATTCATAAGTAAGGATTTTACATTAAAATATAATAGATTTGGAAAACACTCATAACAAACGTTATGATTCACGGCTAATATGCACTACAAAGTTCTCGTAACTGTAGCATCAACGAAGTTAGAAAAACGTTTTATTTTGGTCATTACTTAAACGTCATTCCCCTTGTCCAGGAAACTATAGGAAATTTATTTAGTTTATGCTACTCTTGCTTAGAAAACTTAAAAAAAAGTTTTTCTTTCTATAAATTGTGTTTGTTCCTATTGCAATGTGAAAATGCTTTTTTCTCGAAATTAAGGCCTATTCAGACTGTTATTGCCTGTGCTGATGGAGCAATGTACCTGTAACAACAGCTTCCTTGGCAAAAGAAGTTTACTTGGAGCGTATAAATAACCTCCACATTAACCTCCATTCATATTGTCATCTTGCCGGTTAATAAACTTATTCAGCAGTATAATAATTTTAATAAGTTTAATTTTATTTGTGAATTTAGTTAAATTTTTACCCATAAAATCTTGAGATGGCTGCTTTTGAAGGTATTATGCTCTAAGGATTTTTTGTTATAATAATTAATTGATTTAGTTTGATATGTCATGGTATTTTATTTTGTTTCAGAATTCGGAGTGCTTCCAGAAATATCTAAAGCTGTAGAAGAAATGGAATGGATGTAATTTCTAGTTTTTAGTTACTGATTTTGCTTATTGTTCTACTCCATATGATTAACTTGAGTTTGTGTAGTCCAGCTTATTCTCTTGTCCTGTCACACCCCTTAATCAGAAATTAATGTTATAAGTTTTATTTTTACTATATTAATACCCATAGGAATATTTAACTGTTCCTGGGAAAGAATTACCTATTTGTGTAATTGGGTCAAATTTGTTTAGTTCTAGGTAAAGAATAAAAGGAAAATACTTCACTACTCTGAAGCCCCTTTACACTAATTTCTCTCTCTCTCTCTCTTTTGCATGACATAGTTCTTAAATTGTAGATTCTTAGAGCTCTTATTTTCCATGTAATATTTTATATATAACATACAATATCTGATTTACTGTTTGTGTTGTTTAATGCTTTTAAACTTAAATTTATTCTTTGTTTCAAAATTAGCAATAGCTCATTTTTATGTTGCTTGAGACATATCATATTGCTTTATTGCATGATATTAAACTATTATTTTGAAAATTAAAAATAGGTAGAAAGACCATCGTCTTTTACCTTATCTATTTTACACTAGGGTACAAAAGCCCTTTCTCAAATTAATATTTAGCTAATCTGCTTTCATTTTCAGAACAATTTTTATCTCAATTATGATTGG
The DNA here is from genome assembly GCA_000696205.2 of Oncopeltus fasciatus. Classification (NCBI taxonomy): domain Eukaryota; kingdom Metazoa; phylum Arthropoda; class Insecta; order Hemiptera; family Lygaeidae; genus Oncopeltus; species Oncopeltus fasciatus. Next base: position 171,486 of record KZ807627.1, on the reverse strand, counting down.
GAGACTGAAAAATAGGCTGTATATTTTGCACCCTCTTGTTGTCTTATTAAGTACTGTCTAGACTACTTTTAATAATAGTTTAATAAAACATAATACTAATAATAACTGAAGAATTATTGAGTGACATATAGCATAAATTAAATTTAAAAATGATATAACATAAAAAATAAATATTATAATATTTTAATTGAAGGCAAATGAATTATTTTAATGTAAATATTGAAAAACTCATGTCCTTTGGCTTACAATTTCTTTTAAAATTATCCGAATAAATAGGAGATTAGGAATTTCTCCCTGTTTGAAATTCCTGTCCCTTTAAAAGAAGATAAAGAACAAAATCTGCTGTATTTAACTACTTTAAGGGAGATAGCAAACAAGAGTAGGTGATTGTTCATACTCCTAATTTTCTTCTATTCCTATACAGAAAAAACTTATTTTACAAGCAAAAGTAATAATAAATGAGCATTAGTCATATTACAATTTTATCATTCATATGATAAAAAGTGTCAACCAATTTCAAATATCAAGCTGTAATTTCATCTGAAAATAGGGTAAAAAATGAAGAAGGATTTGGGTTTGAGTTTTGTAAAATGTTTTTGAAAATAATGATTTTCTGAGACCCTAACTTTTCAAATATTTGTGGGAGATTTCACTAAATTATACAAATAAATGAGTCTGAATAAATGGGTTTTAAACAAAACTTAGACTTTTGTCACCAACATAGATAATACTTATTAAGACTCATTCATGTTTCTTATGGTTCATGAAACAGAGATTCCAACAGAAAGCCCTGAAAAGCAATACTCATGCAATGGATTTTTCTGGTAGAAAACTCTTTTCCCTTTATACAGTTAACCTGGATAGATTCCTGGACACAAGTAGACTGCTCCCCAAAAATCATTGATTTAATATCAAACTCCCGACTTGAGAAAAATATGTTACAGTATTGGTGTAATGTAGTACTGCTTCCCAGTTATGTTTCAAGCTTCTATCTTTTTATAAGTACAGTGTTTATACTTTCTTTGTAGCTCATGGGCAAGAAATATATATATATATATATA
>KZ807627.1:140211-154230 GCA_000696205.2 Oncopeltus fasciatus | reverse complement strand
TTTTCTAGAAATTTTTAATAGGAAAACAAATCAAAAAATAAAAATGTCCTACAGTCTCAAAATGAAAAAGTAAATCTTTGAAATGAAATGAAATAACAAAACTGAATAAAAAGGAAGAATTTGAGGAAAACGATCAATAATTGGTATTCCCACCTCTAGCTCTGATAATTGCTTCCATTCTCTTGCCCATTCCAGCGATCTGGGCTCTTACATGTTGTTCTGGGATGTTCCACTAATCCACTAATATTTCCCTTAAATCTGCCAAATTTTGTGGGTCTCGGGCGTGGACACGTCTTCCAAGCATGTCCCATACATGCTCTATTGGGTTCATATCTGGACTTCTGGGTCCCCACCATAACGTCAATTTCTTCTTGTCTGAGGAAATTTTGCACTGATCGAGCAACGTGAGGTCGGGCATTATCGTGCATAAAAATAAAGTTACCTGCGATATTTCTGGCGAAAGGTATTCCATGTGGCTCAAGTGCCTCCCTAATGTACCTGTCAGCAGTTATAGAGGCACGGTTCACAAGAACCAACTCTGTACGGGAGTTTAAATTTATGCCCCCCCCACACCATCACTGACCCACCAACAAACGCAACCCTTGGAGAAAAAGTGCATGTGCTCCATGTATCAAAAGAGGTATGCTCTACCTCTCTCCCTCTCTGGCCTTTGCCATACTTTTTCCGTCCATCTGGAGATCGGAGACAGAATCTTGACTCATCGCTGAATAATACGAGGCTCCAATCTTTCTGAGTCCAGCTTAGGTGCTCCCGAGCAAACCTCAAGCGCTCAACCCGGTGTTCCCTGGAGAGAAAGAGGTCCAGTAGCTGAAGGATGGGAGGTCAATCCATAATCGTTGAGTCGTCTTCTCACTGTTCACTATGAAATTTGCACATTCCTGAACCTCTGGAGGAGACCACGCAGACTGTTACCAGTTGATCGGCGATCCCGAAGAGCATGCAGTTGCAAAAATCTCTCGTCACGGTGGGAAGTTGACCTCGGACGGCCTTGTCCGACTCTTCTAGTATGCCCTCCAGTTCGACGGTGCCTATTAAGCACCCTGGACACTACGGATTGCATCTGCCGGAGCCGTTGCGCAATATGCCTTTGAGAAAACCCTTCTTCACTCAAAGGAACAGCATGAATTGATTCCTCTTCGGTCAATGCTCTTCTGTTGGCCATCACATTCTTACCAAACTCACAAGTAAAAACTAAAGTCTCTTAAATGTTAGAAAATCTTCAATAAGATGAATCTTTGCTAACAACTAACCATTTACTGATAGGAAGAAAGAAAAGAAGTGGATTAACTGACCCTTTTCTCCATAAACGGGTGGGAATATAAACAGGTACAGGATTAACTGGATAAGATACAACACAAAGTCCAGTCTGGGGCAATGGAATTTCTATTTTTATCTCTTATGTAATAATAATATAAATATTTGTAAGTGATCCTTTAATTTTGCCCAGCAGTGTATATATATTACTTAATAAAAATATTGAGGTAGACAATTATCAGATCTTAGGAAAAGACTGGAACAGGAAAGTTTTGGAATGGAACTTATTTGATTAAAAAGAATATGCAGAAAGTGTGAGTATAAGTGGGTCATAAATAAGAATGATTGTGTAAGTGGAATGAAACATTATCATTTATATACATTTTTGGTGTTGATTAGATTGAATGAGGGAAAATATTGAAAGGATGGCCGGATTGGTAAATCATTAAAATAGATAATTTATACTTACAAAAAAAAATTATAATAGTTATAATTAATAAAAAAATAAGTATAAATATTTAANACACCGGCCCGGATAGCAGGAGATCCAGGTTCGATTCCTGGCTGGGACAGATAGTTTTTTATATTCTATTCCCTCTCATTAATTGTTTGAAATAAGTATAAAGTATAATTTATATTGTATTGACATTTAGATGTATTTATTTATGTGCTTATAATCTACAACAAAAATTTGTTTAAAAAATGCATTCTAAGGAAAATATTTTAGATTATAGCTTTGAGATTATAATTTTTAAAACATTGGTATCAAATTCAGTAATTAAGCATTCTAATATAAAATGTTGGATTAATCTATTTTGGTAGAAATTGGTTAGGGTCAGGGGGTTCGAGGAAAAATTAGTTGAGAGGGGGATTTAGAGGAGAAATTGGTTGAGAGGGTGTACACTCTCACACCTGTACGCACCTATGAGGCACATGAACACACACACGCACACGCGCGCACGCGCACACACACACACTTCTATCAATATTTAAGTGAATATTAGATGTTACATTATTCTTTGTGTCTAAAGTCTGATGCCATTTATAATTATTATGGGTAATGTATTATTTTTCTTTTCTTTTGTTTCAGAGGCTCTTTCAGAAGCTGTTAAGATTCTAAAAATTGAATATGCTATAAAGGCAATTAAAAAGCACAGTATTGATCGAGCAATCATTTTCTGTCGTACTAAGATAGATTGTGACAACCTTGAGAAATATTTTAAGAATTTAGGTATTTCTCAACTTCTTCTTTTTTTTTTTTAACTTTATTATTAATTACTTTCTACATGTTTTGTATCTAGTAATGTGCTGGTTAATAATCACAGTATAAATCTTAACTTCTATGTAATATATTCTATATGGTTAATACATTTTTTAAGAATTGAAAAAAATTCACCCATTTCAAATTACTAGTTGCTATAATTTCCATTTTGTGACTAATTTGTAATTTTTGATATTGTTGAATTAATAGTTTTTTACAGTGAAATTGATAACTTATTTCAAGAAACCAAACTAAGAAAATTGGTTTGATCTGTATCGAAGTATTGGTTAATAATAGGCAGCACTTTAAAAAAAATATAATTGATGATTTATCAAAAGCAGTTTTTATGAAATTAAAAAAAAAAGCATTGATACAAATGTTGTATCTAAACTGCTTTCTTCTTTAGGAATATTGAATGAGATTAGAATGTCTTTCAATGATTTTTGAGAATATAAAATGGATATTAATGAAATTAATATATTATGAATTATTAAGGATTTATAAATTCATTATGAATCTCTTAGTGTGGTGGATTCATAGAAAAAGGACTTTTATAAGTGGAAAGTTTACTCAAATGCTCATTGTTTTGTGTACCTGTCTCACTGAATTATATAGATGAAGTAAAGCGTTACAAATAATAGTAGATTCTGTTGGTCAACTAAGAAAAAATTTTTTATTTTTGTATTAATTGTTCAAAAATTAATTCCTAAACTATCTGAAAAACATCTAAAAAATTTCATTGTCCAGGATTTTATTATAAAATTTGTATCACTTTATTATTAAATAAAAATGTCTAAACTTTTCTTGGAAATTCAATTGAATGAATGAATTCAATATGGAGTATAATGGGAAATTTAGGGTGATTAATACCTTAGATTATTCCGTCTGTAAAAGTGGTATTTGTTCCAGGGTAAGAGGGGACACATTGGGTTGCATTTTATATAAAAATCATTCTGTGATAATTTCTCACACTTATCTTTAATCTTTTTAATAATTTATTACTTCGGTACAAAAGAAAGTACATTTTAAAATTTAAAATGCCTAATTTAAAAATATACCCTTTCGTGGTTAGATAACTAATTTATTTATTTATTTATATTCATTTTATTTTATTCATTTATTTTTTTTCCTTTCTTATCATTAGTATTACTAAGAACTGTGATATAATATTAGTTAGAACAAAAAAAGCAAACAAGAAATTGCATTTATATAGGCTTCCATTTCTGTTTATTAATATATCTATTTATTTATTTTTTAATTCAGGTTTTAGTTACTAAATATAGCATGTTTTTATGAGTAAATAAAATAATTAGTTATTTATATTAAAGCCAACATATATTAAAGGATTTTGAATGGATATAAGGCTCCAGGAAATGTTAAGTTTATTATTTTTATAAATATTATTTATTTTGTGGTCTTTAATCCCACGTAAATTTAGATAATTTTTAGTGCAAGGGAACAGAATAAAAAATCTAACTGTCCCAGCCAGGACGTCTAAGTTTAATCTAACGTCGGCCTCGGAGGTTGGACTCTCGACACTAGTGCGGGGAATTTAATAACTTATCAGACTTGTCTCGGTAGCATTAGTGGCAAATGCACCGGCCCGGATAGCAGGGGATCCAGGTTCGAGTCCTGGCTGGGACAGTTAGATTTTTTATTCTGTTCCCTTGCACTAAAAATTATTTAAGTTTATTATGTCGTTTAACCATTACACTACAATTTTTTTTGGCTTATTCAGTTTTTAACTTCAATAAGTAAAGTGTTGTTTTGAAGTGTTTTTTTTTATTTATTGATTTTGGTTCTAGTTTTGAATTTTTAAAAACTTTTAACAACATAAACTTTAGCAGGTTTACGAATGGTGATAGTAGGAATATATTACTTTCTCCCATTCTCTCTATTATAAGGAATCTACAAGTGAATGGTGATTCCTTTTCAGAGAAAAAGTTTGGAATTTCATTTCCCTCAATTTTATGTTATTTGGTTCATTTATTTTCTTTACGGAATAAAATATCTTGAGGTCGTTTGCAGGTGCCGACATGTTTTTTGAAGCATATTTTTTGTTGAAAATGAAGCCTTTATACAATTAAATCTCTGGATATTATTAGTTGTAAAGGAACTAAAAAATGAACCAAAAATAACTAAAGAAGAGGAAATAATAATATAACTTAGCTGACTGACTAACTAGATGTTATTAACTCCAATGCCTCTATATAACTATCAGTGGGACATTGAGGAAAAGAGGATCTTTAGAGATAATCCCAAAGAAATGTCCGGTATGGCTTTTATATCTTGATAAAAGTCTGTCCAGGCCAGGACTGGAGCCTATAAAACCAGGCTTTTGGGAGTCCATAAATGGATGGCAATGTAATCTACTAGAACTACTATCAACTCATAATTTGAGATAGATCAATAGTAAAGAAAAAAAAAACATTCATTTTTGCTTTTACTGTAATCAGAAAAGATGCTCAACTTTGAGACTATTTGTATATTAATTTTATATGTGTTTTTGTATTCATATGTATATAATTAGTTAGTTCCTTTTCTTTTGTTTGTAAATCACACACAAGCATGTATATTTTGTCTTAAGTTTTTTAATTTCTGTGCATTATGCATTAAATAAAAGTTTGGTTTTAAAGTTTTGTTTTGATATTTAATTCCAGGAAGAGGTCTTGGAAAAGACAACCCTTACTCCTGTGTATGCCTGCATGGTGATAGAAAGCCTCAAGAAAGGAAATCTAATTATGAATCTTTTAAGCAAGGCCAAGTAAGATTCCTTATTTGTACTGATGTAGCAGCCCGAGGTATTGATGTTGGAGGATTACCATTTGGTAATATAAATCATTAGTCTTTTTGTTATTTTATAAAAACTTTCATGGAATATTTTTCTAATCTTACTATTTCACTTCACTAACTCTGGTGCTGGAAAACTTTTTGGCCTTGTCTTTGTCAGAAGAGGCCCAGGAAGCTACATGCTCTTAAGGATTCTAGGAGTATCAATCCAGAGTGATTTGTCTCCTGCTGAGAGGGTAGACAGATAGGCATTAAAGGCAACCAAGGTCTTTGAGAAAAGTAAGAAATTGTGTCAATTTTTAGTGCCAGCTCCTCTGAGCATAAGACGATATATTCGTCTGCTTCAGAGGTTAGACTCTCGACACTAGTCCGGAGAATTTAATAACTTATCAGACTTGTCTCGGTAGCATAAATAGAAAACGCACCGGCCCAGATAGCAGGAGATCCAGGTTCGTGTCCTGGCTGGGACTGTTAGATTTTTTATTCTGTTCCCTTGCACTAAAAATTGTTAAAATTTATGTGGGGTTAAATACCACTAAAAAAAAAAAAATATTTGCAAGAAATTGTGGTGTAGTAGGACAATACACTGCTGAAAAGTGATAGGAAAAGTGGATGTAGAAACATACACTGTTGTTTTTTTTAAAGAAAATCTATAGGACTGGAGAGTAAAATATGATAGGTATAGGATTTCTTGATAAGGAGTGCCACCCTGAGCTCGCTAGTCAGGACGGTCTTTCTTTTAAGTGTGGTAACCCAAAATTTTTAATTATTTCATTTAGTCAGTCAAGTTTCTGTCAGTAATACTACGTCTATGTTTTTATCATGAAGTACAAGTTTAAATTTATCAGTGTTTGTCCAAATACCGTTAGCATTCCAGAGGAGGATAGAAAAGGAATTCTTGGACTGGGGAATCATGTTGTAGAAGTTGGTGAATAAGGTAGTCAGAAGAGATATGAGTGGAGTGATAAGGAATAAAATTCTGGGAAGAAGGTGTGAAGTAAGCTGTGGAGATAATATGTTGTAGGCGGGGTGCATAGTGGCTAGGGTGTTGTGGGTTTTTAAGATTTTTGGCAGTTGAAACTTTGTGACCACATTAGACACACTGTTGACAGTATTCGTATTTGGCTTTGGTGTGACCATACTCTTCACACTTGTGGCATTGGACAATGACAATGGCAGAGTGTGTTCGAGCTGCAGATCTGCATTTACAAGCTGTAGGCTCCAAGTCAGCAAAGAACATTGGCAGGGGTATTTTAGAGGCAGAGGTCTCTCCTTTCTAAGGTCGGCTTATGACTTCCCAAATCAGTCAACTCCTTGTTATAGTCTGGTGAATTCGTGTGGTAGAGATATCAAATTAATGCTCTTATAGCCCTCTCTTCTTTGAGCTGATAAGTATGGTACTGTTAGTTTCTTTTAGGTATTGTTTGATTTTCCTTTAGATATCAGGGCTGCCAGGAATTATTTTCATATCATTCTGTCTGTTGATACATGTATATTGGCCAGGCCCCACTCTCTTGTTCAGCTGGGAACACATAAGACTGAAGTTATTGAGATTCTACACAAAAATCGGTGGAGGTTATTCAAGGGATTGCTGAAGATTTCATATTCTAACCTTCCATGTCCTGAAAAGCTTGGAAGAGGTTATGTGTGACGAACTTGACTTTTGAATTTTTGCGCTCTTCTTCCTCTGGGAATTCTTCTCCAGAAAGCTGGGAAGGCAAGGAGAGGGGCGCTAGAGGAGGATTTTGAGGTTACGCCCTGTGCCTGTGAGGTGCTGGAGCTGACCGGTGTCTCTTCTTGTCCTTTGGAGGTGTCATTGGTCCGCCCCTTTGCTTATCTTTAACTCTGGAGGCTATTATTTGATGGGAGTAGTTAGCCATGAGATATAAATAAATAAAAAAGGTAATGAGTCTCCGAGCCCGTGAATGAATTAATCCTTTAAATGACAATTATGTTGGTTGGGATAGCTGAAATGTTTTTTTGATTGTTGCTGTTTTTCAAATTTCACTGTAACTATTTAATTATTTCTATATTTCTTATTGGAGAAATATTGGGCAATGGATTAATTACTTCAGCAGGATATAATTATTATGAACATTTTGTAACATTTTTATTTTACCTTTTTCAGTTTTGAATATAACACTGCCTGATGAGAAATCAAATTATGTACATCGCATTGGTCGTGTTGGAAGAGCTGATAGAATGGGATTGGCCATATCATTTGTTTCAACAGTTCCTGAGAAAGTTTGGTTCCATGGTGAATGGTGCTCTTCGAGGGGGAAAAACTGCTACAATACTGAGCTGACAGATAGAGGAGGCTGTTGCGTATGGTACAATGAACCCAGAGTAAGATTTTATTAATTGGCCCATTATTTTGGAATGTTTTTGAATATACAGTGGTGACCACAAATGGGTGTGTTTAAAAAATCCCTGCTATTCTCTGATTACTTCAATACATGTAATCACTTGTATGAAGAACATCCTTCAGTATTACAGAGAAGTAACTGAATCTTTATGCTTTTCTATGACATTTTATTGTTCTACTTTTTGGGAGTACACCTTCTTTATGTAAAATTCTTGACTATTCATAACCATTTTTGTCAATGTAATATATATGACAAAGACGAATGGTTGAGATGCCAAAGAGTTTAAAATCTTGTTTTGAGTGTTTCTCTAGGCTTAGAAGACTTCTATTATATGTTCTAAATTGAATATGGAGCTTTGTTGGCTATTGAGTAATGTGCTGAAGAAGATAGTCAGGGTTTCAGCCAGGTTCAGAAAAATAAAGTATTACAAAATTGTTGGGTGATTATTTTATTATTGCCAACGTTTCGACTTAACTTGTAAGTCATAATCACCCTGATAGTGATATCTGGAGAGATCTCTGAGGGAGGTTTATGGCCACATCTCAAAGTGAAGGATTAAACTAGATGTGACTATAAACCTCCTCAGAGATCTCCCCAAACATCACTATTGCCCTACAAGTTAGCCCAAACATCGATGATTTATATGTTAAGTCGAAATGTCGACAATAATAAAATAATTACCCATCATTTTTGGAGCATTTTGTTTTTCTGATCCTGGCCAAAACCCTGACTACTCTCTCCAGCATATACTAAGTTTGAAGTTAATAAGCTATAAGGTATTGAAATAACTAGGTGTAATATTCTTTGTGTGTATTCTTTTAATTTAATTTATATTCAGATGTTTGCAAGCGTTTTGTTTATATATACATAAAAGTAAAAGCTTATAAGAAGATATTTTGACTGTGAAGTAGTGAACATAAAATGTATTTACTAGTGATTTGAAACATTTAGGACTTGAAGCCCTTTGAATGTTTAGGAAAGGTATAATTACATATTTAAAAACAAAAGTCAGAGTTAAACTATATAAAAATGATTATAGTATTATTAATTTAGGGTTTATCACTTCTAAGCTACAGTAGCCCTTATATACAATTAGTTCTGAATAATTTAAAATTTGTTGTGTTATTTGTCTTTTGATACCCAAACTTCTGTTATAATTCACAACTTAGACTTTAATTTTGTATTCAAATGAATAGTTAAAGTAAGCTTCTTTTTTTTTAATTGGTGTGAGTTTCTTGTTTTAAGTGATTTAATATCTCAATGCAATATTTTTATAATTTTTTTTTTATTAGTATCTTGCAGATATTGAAGATCATTTGAATGTAACAATAGAACAAGTGAGCCATGAATTAGAAATTCCTCGGAATGAATTTGATGGAAAGGTTACTTATGGTCAAAAAAGAGTGCAGAAAGGTAATATTTTTTTTATTGTTTTATTTTCAAATTATAGTAATTTTAATAAATTTATTATACTATTAATTTGATTTGCTATTATTTCAATAGATTGATAGTTATTAAAATACAAATTTTTAATTAACTTCAAATGGAGAATTTTATTGACCATAGATATTATTATTAGATTTATTTTTGTTGGGGTTCGGTCAAGGTAGATCCAAACAAATATTTTTAATTTTAAAAATATGTATTTCTTAAAAGTCAGATAATTTAAAAAAATACATATTTTTAAAGTTGTATTTTTTGGATTTATCTTGACCATACCTCCCCCCCCCCCCAAAAAAAAATCTAATAATTTTTAATTAACTTTCTCCTAAATATCTTTATTACCTCTATTTCAAAAATTACTCTTATTTATATTGATGTTAGCTAATAGTCACTTGGCTAAATATGAATGATTTTAAAACATATTGCTCTAAAGAGGTTTTCAAACACATGTTTTATTATATCAGAGATTTCTTATTTATAAGTAATTAATCTATAAAAAAACAGATCTCTTTATTTCAGCCCAAAAAACAAAAAAACAAACAAAAAAAACAGGTCACAATGGTTTATGAAAGAGAAAATGGCTAACGAAATCTCTCCAGAAGAGGAGAAGCCATTACAACTACATCTCGTCAACTAGCCAGACTGAGGAGTATGCCGATGTTGGAACTTCCAACATATTCCTAAAATCTAATAACTCCCTCTTGTCCTTTCAAGTATGAATTTGTTTGTTCAGTGCACACTCATTCCCCATAAGACTGCAATAGGAAGGAACCCATTTTAGTATAATGTTAGACCCTCGAGCTAAGATTTTCTAGAAGCTCTAACCATTTGAAGACATCAGAGGGGGCACAGTCTGAAAGCTATAATTTTAGGTTTGGAGTCCATCAGTAGAATAATCAAGGGGTGATATCCACAGGCCGATTTCTCCAAAGCTAATTCAACTGCTTTGATTTCTCTATCAAAGTTACTAGCTCCTTATCTAACTATTTGGAGTTTGTCACAAAATACTTTAGCCCCCCCCCCCATTTTTTCAAGCAACTTCCGCTGACCTGTCGGCATATAATATATATATATATTAGAGAGAGAGAGANCCAAGAAAAAAAAAAAATTTATATATATAGAGAGAGAGAGAGAGAGAGAGCCAAGTTAGTGAAGGATACTGAAAAATATATGAGGATTAGTCATCGCCACTTTTCTATTTCCTAAACTTTATGTATAAAAATTATCTGGGGTCTAAGTGAATGGTTTTTTAGTGCTCCAATATTTCAGGCCAAGTAGGCCTATTATTTTCTTTAGCACTGGTGGACCTTCCTTTACCTGCAAATATAAAGGCTTCACATTTGCTTGAACTTGCATAGCCACAATAGGGGTAAACCTGAGTGCTCACATTATAACTCATATGGTTTTATTTTGCACTTTCTCTAGTTTACTGACCTGGGCACTAGGGAAGTGATCATGAGTTCATTTCCATACTTCAAAGCTGGCCTAACATAGCTTTTATGTTTTTATGATTGTTTAAGGTATAGTTTTAAGTTTTATAGCCTTCTACAGTCTATTTTATTCAGAAATTTTTTGAAATACATGACAACTTCTAAATGTCATTGTCTCTGAACTTCTCCTTTTTCAAAATATAATAGCCGGTTTAAATTAAATTCTTAAATGAACAAGTAGAAAATATATAATCATAAAATTGTTAGTGTTTGAATATAGTGACTTTGGAACTGTTATGTTGAATTGCTATTATTTATGTTCAATATAATAATTAAAAACATCTTATCCTTGAATATTTTAATAATTATTTTTTATTTATCTCAATGTTTATTTATTTTGTTTATATTTATTTGTGCACGTCTAATAATTTTATTATTGATTATTCATTATAATATAAAAGCTCTTGCATGGTATTATTAATCATATGCCATGCAGCTTTTATTTATGAAGTATATAACTTTCACTCTTCACTTATTTGTGAACTTAAGGATTGTCTAGCAGGATATGTCTTTGAAATCAGTAAGAGGATTATGTCCTCTTTTTTTAAGATCATGACGTATTAGTTTTTATTCTGTGACTGAAGACTGTATTTGTTTTAACAACCTAACCTCTTATTTTTCTTTATTTTTTTTAAGGGAGTGATTATAAGGATCATGTATCTCAGATGGCACCAGCAGTTGCTGAACTGTCTAAACTGGAAAGCAAAGCTCAATTGTCCTACCTTAAGAGGCATTTCAAATTTGCTTAAATCTTTTATAAAAATAAAAGAAAATGAGCTTTCTTAANTCCTCTGTTTTGCGAAGGCGGTGGGCTTGTTTGTTCCTTATGGAAAAATCACTGGAAATACGACGAAAACTGTGGGAAAAGAACATATCGATTTAAAGAAAGTGAAATGTCGATATAAAGTGTGACATATAAATCTATATTTCATTCTTATCATACGGTTTTCATGTCTCCGTCATTTGTACATTATGTCGATGAAAGTTGTCAAATTAATATCCTTACTTGATTCTATTAAAATATTCTACTGGTAGTAACCGTGGATTCCACTATAAGTGGCCTATCAACTAAATGTCGGGGAACTCCTACCCTTAACCAACCGAATCCGCTAGCTCGCAGATAATGAATTAAAAATAATAAATAAAAATTAATAGTTTTATGCTTTATATTTTTCTCTGGCAACTTAATAGTTCCTTCACATTTTCGAGTTACTTAGGTAGTTAGTAAGTTGCGAAGAATCAATGCCCACTGTCTTTTATATTTGTGCCTTGGGTGCTCCATTAATACAATTATCATTTGTTTTTATGTGTATTTTAAACTTACTCTCCTTATGGATAATGAGCTATTATGTTTTACAAAAAAAAAAAATAACATAACTGCCTCTCTTAAATTTGTTGTTTCATATTTCAAAACAAGTAGAATCTAAAAATCGACTTGTCAAATTTAAGAAAAACAAATAACTGTAGTGTTAAGGGTATAAAATTAATTCAGGTAAATCACTACTTCTAGTAATTAAATTTCTCTGCATGACTCCTAAAATATTTTGTTTCTCAATAAACAATCTATGTAGTTTCACAACTCTAAACTAAGTATAATCCGTATAATATAAATCCCCAAAATAAACTTTTTGCATTCATATTTGATATTTATGGTAATTATTCTCCACTTCTATTGGTCTGATTTTTCTCAACAACTAACTTAACCTTGTGTATATTCAGTTTACTCTAAATATCCATACTAAATCAAATTAGGGGTATGAGTATGGACGCTTTCTTTATGAGCATCTTCAGACTCAACTTTTCTGCCATACTAAAGCAGCAGGATTGATATGGGTATGCAAGCTCTCCTGTGTGATTGCTAATGTTTGTATTAAACTTTCCCTTGAGATTATCCTTCTTAAGGTAAAGAAGCTCGACATTGTGTTTGCTCAAAATAGTATTACGATTACCTTTCTCAATCACAAGGATGGACACAGTATGGAAGCTCTTCTTTGGGCTTGATAGCTAATATTTATATTAAGCTTTACCCTTTGAACAGTGATATAATCACGGGAGTATGAATGCAAGCCGATATACTTCATCGTGTGTGTCTTGAGATTACCCTTATAAGTTGTACTGTAATCACGGACATGAGAATGGACGATGGGGTGTTTTCTTTTGTTCATTTTCTGGCTACCCTTCCCATCCAAATTACAATAATCATAATATGGACATAGATATGGAAGCTCTCATGTGTTATTGCTAATATGTTTGCCCTAAGCTTTCCACTCTAAACAGTGCTCATCAGTGGACATGAGTATGGACGCACACCATTGTGCTAATGTGTCTTTTAAGACTGTCCTATTCAGCCACACTTAAAGTGTTAAACCACACTGTCCGGGGTTAAACCACAGGAGAATAGACACTTGCTGTTAAGTTTGCTGAAAATTGTATTATTATTGCTCTCCTAAGCAGTACTAATTTCAGGAAGGGCACGAGTATGTACTCTCGATGGCATGCGTACTCATGTGTTTCTTGTAATGACCTTTCTCAGCAGTACTATAATCACAGCATGAACAAGAGAATAGACTTATGCCAGTGTGCTTGCTCATATGGATTATCAGCTTGCGCTTCCCAGCCGCAATATACTCATAGGATGGGTAGGAGTATGGATGCTTCCCAGTGTGCCTACTTATATGTCTTGTCAGCTTACCAGTGTATCAGATGGTCAGAAAGGAGCTTGAAAAATCTATTTTTAATTTTAAAACAGCCAATATTATTGACAAAATTAATGCTTCTAAGCTACATGTTATTTATTTGAACTCTTAGATTCTTGAAAATACGGGTTCAGGAGATTACACATAAGGCATTCCAGGTAATTTAAACCAATCAAAGAAGGCAAAGTAATATATATATATAAGGAGTAAATTGTATCAACCACAAAGAAGAAAACGCAGGTTATTAAATTAATGGATAACAATTTTTTAATGGTGAAAATATTCATAAACCCAAATGAAAATCAATGTCATCATAGCTCTTGACATATACTTGACTTTAATATATAACAAATAAATGAATAGATAAATAAGAAATATCATGACAGTCTGCACTGAATATATCATGAACATTGTTGTAGGCTAATCATGTTTCAACTATATTCTTGACCAAATCTGAAGGCCTTTCTTTATAAGAATAAAAAAATATGTAACCAGAATTATATACTCATATGTGCAGACCTACCAAGCTCAGTGTTGCGGATTGAGTAAGAGTCAACTTCCTCTTTCATGAAACCTAAGTAAGAATAAAAATATAAATAAAAAGAGAGATTAAGAATTACTCGTGTAATTCAAACTTATACAGACATACCAAGCTCAGATCGTAGGCTAGATCTTCCTCCTATGATATATATATATAT
>KZ807627.1:114777-125531 GCA_000696205.2 Oncopeltus fasciatus | reverse complement strand
ATTATATCTGTACTTTTATTATTATTATTATTTAGTTATCATCTATTTAAATTTTATTATATATTCTATGAAATACTTCCACTGCAATTTTATGTATATTATACATGCTAAGCTTTTGATATTTTAAAATTTTAATGTTTTATATAATTCTTGACGTGTCAAATGACCTGTATGGTCTATTAGAATAGAAGGATATATCATGTATCTATACAGGGCATATAGGCTTAAAAAATCAATCATTTAAGTACAATAAAAAGCGGAAAGTAAAATTATCATGAGAACATTATATTTGGATACATTACAGTTCATCAAAAGTATTAAAATTTATATGAAAAGTATTTTTTGAAACAGGCATTAAAAAAAAAGAAAGAAATTATTTCATAGCACGGATTAAAAAAAAAATATATATATATCCTGAATACTACTACTACTTAAGGATGGCTTCGAATCCCATTTTGGACAGCAATAATGATCAGGAGGACCAGATACTTAACCAATATAATAAAGGCATAAGAAGCCATTTTATCTTAACTTTAATACACAATTATATAATTAAAGTATCTTGTGAAATTATGCAAGATAAGAAAAAGAGCAATAAAAAGAAAAGAAAAGAATACATGGATGAACCTACATTTGGATGACAGTACATTAAGAGGGCTACTATTTCAATTTCAAAAAGTAAAATAATTTTTCTATCCATATAAGTAATTTGGGGAGGAAATAAGAAGAATTGTTTGAAGCAACAGGAAAAACACAGGAGTGTGTAATTTAAGCTCGGGGAAAAACTGAGTTCTGCAATAGATCTAATATGTTGATGCAGTATCTTGTGAATTCTGCTGTGGGTCAGACGAAACAACATTGCATAGCACGTCCCACTTCGGGAGATCTTGCATTCCTAATCCGACAAAAAACACCTGATTCTCTCGTTAGTCTGAAGTCTGATATAATCGTGAAAACAATGTCGCAACCACAAGAAATGCCCCCTGTATAACAGCCACTCGAATATCTTCCATTCTCGCTTGACGTGAATAAATAATAATTATTGGATGCATTGACATTGAGTGAATTACCATTCATCAAGCCGAACATTGTAAAATTTGAGAAGATGATCGCCCAAATGACATAGTAATTCTTTCTTTTAGTAAAGACGTTCCAGAGACGTCGGAAGATGTCCAGCGGTTTGGCAGTAATTGTAGAGTTCACCCGTCTGACGTCACGGATCGCGATGACACTCAGCCCCATGTTCAGTGTGTAGATTACGAAAACCAACACCATTACCCAGGTGTAGTTGATTAACCTCAGCAAGAATCCTCCCACAGCTGAGGCGAGGCTCATACCGCCCAGAGTGGCCACTACCAGTAGTACTAACCTTAACAAAAAAAAAAAAAGTTCAAANTAGCTACTATAAACAGAAAACGAGATTCAGTCCCCATAACACATATGGTCAGGTCAAATCGCCTTCAAGTTTGGAGCACTAGTCAAAGAAAGCATTCTTCTTGAAGGCTCTAAACTATATGTACGCTATATCAGACGCCCTGAAGAAAAATATATTACAACTGGCCTCCTGACTCGAGCACTGATTGGTGTTTAGAGAGTCCCTACTGAACTATAAACCTGTTGAGAAAAACATGGAGATTTCCTAACCTCATTTATATGGCCTAGTCTCTATCAAAGTGAATCTTGACAGGCATCTTTATAATTTGACATCTACCATAAGTCTACGAGTTTTAACCCATTTTTGAATTTATATTTCTTGTTCTTCTGTTACCAAAAAAAGTTGACTATTGTTTATTTAAATCGTACAGGGAGCCTTCCAGCAATTTCATTAGTTATGATTATTGATTTAAATACTCAATTGCTTCTTGGCTTATTGGTTCAAGAGTTTGTCAAACGGTTTTCTTAATAATGGTAAAAAAATTATTTGCCTAACTCTAGTTCTATATTGTGTAAAACTTTTTGTGACACATACTTATTCGGTCTCTCTTCGATAGTTGTGTGATCGGAAACGTGTGCGAACAAGGAAGCACTCATCAGCAGTCTGCTTCCCAATAAGCCTGCCAAGGAGTCCACTATCACCGTCGCCCAGGAAGAGAAGTCCCACATCAAAGAGGAAACGAACGTCACTGCACAGCCGATCAGTTCACCAACATGTGCCACGATCACGAGAGGTAAGGTGAGTCCAGTCTGGTCTCTCCAGGGTCCAGCGACCAACACCACCAACCCCGCTGCGACCTCGTGGACAGTCAGTCTCAGCGTACACAGGGCTAAAAAGAGAGTTATATTCATATTAATAACCATTTTCCACCTGGAGCTCTTTGTCTAATGTTAGAGACAAAAAAAAAAAGAAGGTTTATGATAAGTACGTCTCCCAAGGCCTAGAAACCAATCAGAAAGTCCTCTTACAGTTTTATCAATCAGTTTTCAATCACATACAACTGCTCGGAAAAACTTCTATTCAAAGTTTAGTAACCTACTTCAGGACAGTATTCGGTACTTTTCTTCCGTCATAGCAGGATCTCATCCCTTCATTAGTGAGAATAAGGAGTACAGTATGGAAGTGCTCCTGCGTACCATTGGACTCCTGCGTAACACCAATAAATATAGGTATAGATATTACATATATCAATATGTCGTTATAAAAAATAATGGTATTATCTATTGAAAGTTAAGAAACATTTCCATTGTTGAAATTCTTTTATGATATGGGATTTTTGCGGGGTGGATGTTCATTAAATTTATAATTTTAATTTAAAAAAATTAAAACTCAATGATCAAAATGTCGTTATTTGTGTGCATTAATTCTGGCGGGAGATTGATAAATGTGATCTTGGAAATAATTATGAAACAAGAAGTCATGTTTCTGTAGTGAGACTTAAGTAAATTAAATGGCGCTAGTCAGGTGCTATGCGGAGTTCTTGGATGTTGAAATACTCTTGACATTCAAGCATACGCTGTTTTGTAAATATAACATTCCTACTCCATTTCACAACATATTAATGAGATAATCGGTTAGGGATGGATGGTGTTCATCTCTATTTTTGGACATTCCAAAAATCCCCAAGCAGTTTCCACATTTGGAGTTTTAAGTAAAAAAAAAAAATGCTATTTTATGAAAAAAAGGTTGTTTTTTTTATATTTCTGTTGCGCCCATGCAGAAAATATTCTTCAAGATAGTAACCGATCAGAAATAAATTAGTTTTAAATACTGATATTAGTTGTGGTATTTAATCCCACATTATTCATTTTATACAATAAATGAAAGGGAATAGAATAAAATTTTAAATATATATATATAGAATAATGAATAAGTTTTTTATTATTCTATTCTCTTATATTTATTGTATAAATTTGTTTTGTTCGTCCATTTCAGATTAGAAGTAAAATTATGAAAAAATACTTTTACTTGCTTTTTTACTTTCGTTAAGAATTAAAAACGTTCTGTTATGTTTATGTAATAATTTGCAGACCAAAAAAAAAAAAAAAAAAAATATGTAACAGCGGAGGACCTCACAGAATGAACGCATCAGCGCTCAAGAAACCTGTCCAAGAACACCACCATTGTCTCTTGTCCTTGAAAAACTGTGCTATTTAACAGACAGTGACAGTGAACACATGTATTCGGCCACGAAGATGGACAATGTCCGAAAGCGCTCGCCAACAGAAGATGGTTTGCAGAAACCAATGAAGACGGATTGCAAAGAGGTATGACAGTTCTATATTCATTGGTAATTACAATAACCATTTAGATTATTAACCAGTGAATCTTTTCTTTAGTGAACAGAACCTTTCTAAGACAAGAAGAGAATAGTAATTCCAGCGTGTTCTGTATGCGCTGAAATCAAGCCAAGGTTTTTCGTGCAAACAGGCTATCATCCCTTTGATGGATTTATAATGGCTACAATCTTTTCTTGTAGATAAATGGTCATGCTTCCTTCCTGACAAGTTCCGTTTCACTATTATTTCTAGGGCATCATCAATGATCAGTAAAACAATCCTTCATCTTTGGAATACTAGTGTTTATTGACCTAAACCGGAGTTAGATTTTCGACAGTAGAAACTCTCATGGAAAATAAACTGGGAGTTTATTCTTCATCAAGCCGTCAACGCAATCATCTATATCTGGACTAAATCGACATCTCACTAAAGGAAAGTTAGCTACTATAAACAGAAAACGAGATTCAGTCCCCATAACACATATGGTCAGGTCAAATCGCCTTCAAGTTTGGAGCACTAGTCAAAGAAAGCATTCTTCTTGAAGGCTCTAAACTATATGTACGCTATATCAGACGCCCTGAAGAAAAATATATTACAACTGGCCTCCTGACTCGAGCACTGATTGGTGTTTAGAGAGTCCCTACTGAACTATAAACCTGTTGAGAAAAACATGGAGATTTCCTAACCTCATTTATATGGCCTAGTCTCTATCAAAGTGAATCTTGACAGGCATCTTTATAATTTGACATCTACCATAAGTCTACGAGTTTTAACCCATTTTTGAATTTATATTTCTTGTTCTTCTGTTACCAAAAAAAGTTGACTATTGTTTATTTAAATCGTACAGGGAGCCTTCCAGCAAATTCATTAGTTATGATTATTGATTTAAATACTCAATTGCTTCTTGGCTTATTGGTTCAAGAGTTTGTCAAACGGTTTTCTTAATAATGGTAAAAAAATTATTTGCCTAACTCTAGTTCTATATTGTGTAAAACTTTTTGTGACACATACTTATTCGGTCTCTCTTCGATAGTTGTGTGATCGGAAACGTGTGCGAACAAGGAAGCACTCATCAGCAGTCTGCTTCCCAATAAGCCTGCCAAGGAGTCCACTATCACCGTCGCCCAGGAAGAGAAGTCCCACATCAAAGAGGAAACGAACGTCACTGCACAGCCGATCAGTTCACCAACATGTGCCACGATCACGAGAGGTAAGGTGAGTCCAGTCTGGTCTCTCCAGGGTCCAGCGACCAACACCACCAACCCCGCTGCGACCTCGTGGACAGTCAGTCTCAGCGTACACAGGGCTAAAAAGAGAGTTATATTCATATTAATAACCATTTTCCACCTGGAGCTCTTTGTCTAATGTTAGAGACAAAAAAAAAAAAGAAGGTTTATGATAAGTACGTCTCCCAAGGCCTAGAAACCAATCAGAAAGTCCTCTTACAGTTTTATCAATCAGTTTTCAATCACATACAACTGCTCGGAAAAACTTCTATTCAAAGTTTAGTAACCTACTTCAGGACAGTGTTCGGTACTTTTCTTCCGTCATAGCAGTATCTCATCCCTTCATTAGTGAGAATAAGGAGTACAGTATGGAAGTGCTCCTGCGTACCATTGGACTCCTGCGTAACACCAAGGCCTTCTATCCAAGTTACAACGTACCGTTTATTATCATTTTGTTTATGAATTGTCAAATTCCTAGCAAAGTAAGACTTATCGGAACGTTGAGTAGACTAGGAATGAGACCATAGAAAATGACAACAAAATTACTTATAAATATTAATTTAGTTGTGGTTTGTTATCCCACGTAAGTCAATTTCCTTCCTGTATTCTTTCTAGAAGCCGCCTGGATCAAAGCTTCTCGTTACCCTTTCATTCCTCACCCAATCCCATGATCTCTGTCCCATGCTTGTCTTTTCGTCTGTGGAAGAGTCGCCTCCCTTTTCCATACCAAGTCTCTATTTGGTCGGCAAACAGGAGTCGCCCAAGAGGTCAATTTCCTTCCTGTATTCTTTATAGAAGCCGCCTGGATCAAAGCTTCTCGTTACCCTTTCATTCCTCACCCAATCCCATGATCTCTGTCCCATGCTTGTCTTTTCGTCTGTGGAAGAGTCGCCTCCCTTTTCCATACCAAGTCTCTATTTGGTCGGCAAACAGGAGTCGCCCAAGAGGTCAATTTCCTTCCTGTATTCTTTATAGAAGCCGCCTGGATCAAAGCTTCTCGTTACCCTTTCATTCCTCACCCAATCCCATGATCTCTGTCCCATGCTTGTCTTTTCGTCTGTGGAAGAGTCGCCTCCCTTTTCCATACCAAGTCTCTATTTGGTCGGCAAACAGGAGTCGCCCAAGAGGTCAATTTCCTTCCTGTATTCTTTTTAGAAGCCGCCTGGATCAAAGCTTCTCGTTACCCTTTCATTCCTCACCCAATCCCATGATCTCTGTCCCGTGCTTGTCTTCTCGTCTGTGGAAGAGTCGGCTTCCTTTTCCACACCAAGTCTCTCTATTTGGTCGGCAAACAGGAGTCGCCCAAGAGGTCAATTTCCTTCCGGTATTCTTACTAGAAGCCACCTGTCTGTTTTATTTATAGTAAAAATATCATTTTGCACCGACATAACTCTGCTGGTATGGAGATATAAGAATATCCATCTTTCATTATATGATCAGTGGGAGGAAATAAAAATTTATATAGATCGGCTACCTGGTCTTGGTTTTTTCACAGTTTTATTCAGTTTTTTCTTGGGGAGTTCAGATTACATAATTATCTCTAACTTTTTTTGAACATTCATACTTATGGTAAATCTTTTTGTCGTTACCCTTTTAAAGAAGTCGTTATGTGATTTCGACGCTTCATCTGTGATCAACATTTTTCTTATTATTTCGATAAGTTTTTAA
Source organism: Oncopeltus fasciatus (assembly GCA_000696205.2). Taxonomy (NCBI): domain Eukaryota; kingdom Metazoa; phylum Arthropoda; class Insecta; order Hemiptera; family Lygaeidae; genus Oncopeltus; species Oncopeltus fasciatus. The sequence continues at coordinate 118,923 of KZ807627.1, read as the reverse complement.
GTTTTTGGAGGTAAATTTTAGTCATTTTTGTACTTTGAGTAGGATATTCTAATGCGATTACAGAGTCTACGGATATTTGGAAGCTATTGTTTTTTCAAACTGTGAATAAAGCCTCTGATAAACATTTTTTTCTAAAATAAACTTAAATAAATAAATAAAATGAATTCTTTATCTTCACTGGTAAGCAATAATTATTTCTTGTTATTTCTGATATAATATTTGTTATGAAAAATTTTTTATTTAATGTATGGTGCTTGGAAAGTTTTTTGTTTTCTTATTAGAATTAATTTTCTGGTAGAATCCGAAAATCTTATATACAAATATATATAAGTATATATACTGCATAAAAGCCTAAGAGAGTTTGACGAAATTTGGGAATTTTTTTCCATCTCTTCCGAAAATATTTCTAATTTTCAAACCTAAAAGTGTTAAATTGATGTATAAGAAAACAAATCGTCGGTTTAATGGATGCGTCTTACGTCACTTTTTTTCATGTTTTAATTTTGGCCATAACTCCAAGAAAGAGCCAGCGGGAGTCTAAGACAATGTAATTTTTCAAATTTTGTCGATGCAGTTCCACCATGAGCTCGTCCGTCTGGGTGATCAGTTCGGTAAGTTGTATAGCCTGGTATGTTGAGTTTTTTATTTTTTGTTAGTCGTGTTTCAGTAAGTAAGAGTACGTCTATACATTTGTCTTCTAGAGTTAGTTTGAGTTCTTTTGTATGTGTTTGAATGCCGTTTGCATTCCAGAGGAGGATAGAAAAGGATCTGGAGGAGTAGGAGTTCATTTACTGCCAGACGAGGAAGTCATATTAGAGACTACCCCTGACAGTAGGTTTAGGAGAGGCGTGATGAGGGCGCAAAATTCCGAAAAAAAGGAGTGGAACATGGTTCCATGGGGGATTGGATGGCAGAGTGGGTCACCTTTGGTTGTTGTATTAAAGATTGGCTTCTAATCCGTGAAAATGATCTCGGTCTGGGTTGTAGACGAGAATGGTTGGGCCCTTGTGGAATTGGTTCTTGTCCTTAGAGTGCAGATCTACAAGAAACTCCTGGCTGGATTGTCATTGACATAGGGCGTGGGTTCCAGGTTACAGATTTCTGCGCAGCAAACCGAGTAGTCAATACCTTCTTCCTGGCTGGCTTATGGACAACGCAGCCCCTACGGTCTGTAGGCAGGGTGGCTTTTCCCGCAGAGGGCGTGGGTACCTCATCTTTTAGCAGGCAGTAGTGTGGTGTGCGCAGCCATATTTTACGCACCAGAGGTTATAGTTTAGTCAACCTTGGTATGTCCAAATTGTTGGCAATTATAGCTCTGAACAATGTAAGTTTAACATATGGTTTTTCAACTTTAACAGTAGTGATGTAATTCAGTAGATTTCTTGAAATGTGGTCTTTTTTTCCCTTCTAAATCTAGAAAAGTAACACTAATATTTATTTAATTTTTCCCCTCACCGGACGTCAGTCATTCATCGCGAAAAGAAAATTCTAAATTTAGCATTATTAATATGAAATAAAAAACACATTTGGTCTTAATCGATAAATTAGGAACAGTAAAATAAGAAATAAATTATTTTTTCCTATCTTATAATCATTTAGTTATTTTATTAATTTATATTTTGTGTTTTCTTTTGTTTATTAAGTTTTTAAATTTGGTTATGACAGCCTGATGTAGAGATACAAAGCGATATGAGGTTCCCTATTCTTCTAACTGTGGAGTCAGCTGTCATCAGAGTAATTATTGGTAGTTCGATAGCATTTGAAACCTCCTGAATTTCACAATTATCGTGGAGTAAATCTTAAGAGAAAAAAAAAAATTCCAATGAGATAACAGAATCCGGTATATAAAAGTGATAAATTTCTTGGACAATATAAGACTATTATTCTAATGGAATACTTCTAATGATTCTTTCATTCGTATTATAATGATAAATAATCAAGGAAATTCATGTTTGATTAGGATGATCATAAAAGAGAATAAATGACAAATTATGTCTTAAAAGTTGAAGAGAGCAATGAGTGTAAAAGGAGAGACAACTAAACCTGACTCTAGACTGACCGGGAAGGAAAAGTTGGGGAAGCGTTCAGCCAACGTATTCTGTCATGAATTTTAGAAAATGTTATGTGTTATACTTATTATGTTTTAGACACATTCAATTAACATAAATGTAAAAAAAAATATATCAATATTTTTATAATTTCACAAATACTATAAAGATATGTTCTCCTAAACCCCCTTCCATCTTATTTGATTAAAACTGAATAAATGAATAAAAACTAAATTAATATAAGAAATTGATACAAAAAAAGCCTAAATCCCGATTTTAGTTTCCTAAATAAGCGTTTTATACCTATTTAGTTCTATGCATTTTTTTTCTTAATATTGCTAATAGCGAATTTATTAACGTTTTAAATTTTGGTCTCTTTTTAAACCTTTTTAACTAAAACCAATAACAAACTCAACCAATAGTTAGAAAAATGAAAATATGGAATTCGAACTATTTTTTTTTTTTTCATTGTTAGCCTCCCTTTCAACCACTTGGGGTCAGGGAGGGAGGGGCAATCTACAGGTCGCCACTCCATTCTAAACATCCATGGCTCAGGGCAAGCTTTTCTTTATGGATAAAAGCTTTCCTTGGGTGGGATTTGAACCCGCAGCGTCTGGATTGCGAGATACCAACGGATCCCATGAGCTACCCTGGCGCCTCTCTATTCTATTTATTTTTAAATCCCCCCCCCCCCCCATTTTTTTCCTGAGTCCCGAATACAAGTTTTGTAATTTTGCCCCTACGTCACCGAAAATTACCTCTGAGTCTGTCTTTTGTTGTTTTAAACCCCAGAAGTTCTATGAAATTCCATTATTTAGTCAAACAGTTTTAAAAATATCGCTACCGATAATACGTCAAAAAATTGTTTTTTGAGTCGTTGATATTTTCACTTTTTTAATTCAAATTTCATATTCCATATTGCTAGAGATTTTATTATCTGTATAGAAATAATGACCTTTTGAGAACAGAGTATTGGTTTAAAAAACAAGGGTTTTTTAAATATATATATATTTGAAGCAGTATACACCATCACAGTATATATATTTTATTAATGCTATTTTGTGGATTACATTTAGAAGAAATAAAACTTCAATGAGTCTTCCGAAATACATTTGGCGAAGTCCTTCATTAAAAATATTTAAGACCCTCATCGCCTTGTCCCCACCCTTCATCTTTATTTTTCTACTTCTTTTTCCATTCCGTTGTCATATTAGTTTCTGGAAATTTATCCACTATGTTTTAGGAACATTTATCCACTGCCTCTTCGAGGAACATTTTAGTAACTTTGAAGTTAGCTGACAAAGCATGCTGAAATGTCGGTGAATTCTAAAGAAAATATCTCATTTTGGAATGATATTATTTAGTTCATCATTCTAGCGGAATCCTTACCCAATAAACATCTTCAAAAACTTCTCTTCGTCTGAATAAATTACAGAATTGTGTTTTTTTATTTGTTTTTTTATTATTATTAGGACGCTAGAGCATTTACAAAGAAGTACTCCCTCTCACAAACATACAGACACCAACATGTATTTGTACAAGAACCATATATCTTGACTTCTTAATTGTATGCTAGGTGAAAGGTCAGAAATTATTGAAAAGTCGTATATTAGTATTATTAAGAATAGCTTTATTTTCTTAATATATAACTGCTAAAATGTTTAAAGCTAATATATAACTGCTAAATGTGTAAAATTTAATTTCTAATCTTAAATATTTTTAGAAAATACGCATATAATAGAAGATATTTTAAAATGAACATGAAGATATTGGTTCACCATTTTTTCTAGTAATATGTATTCGGATTTTGTTTTTTTATCTTAAAATTTTTTATTATTTTAAAATGAATTCGGATGAGGGAGAGGAGTGTTTCAGAAGCCGACATACATTTATAATTTTCAGAAGATTTTCATTATTATTATATGTGTCATTACTCACTTTACAGGAAATTTTGTTAAATAGGAACTAATTACAGTCTTCATAAGCCAGATAGTCCATAAATAAAAGCAAGATATAGGCAAGTTTCTTTTAATTTCAAGTAGTATGGAACTAACCGGGAAAAATATCAAAATAAAAATAGAAACTATAAAAATAAATA
>KZ807627.1:8481-42523 GCA_000696205.2 Oncopeltus fasciatus | reverse complement strand
TTATTTATTATATAATAATTATATTATAAATAAACCATTTTTCCTCCACGAGAAATCTGCTGAAATTCTAAAATAAAAACCACTTTAATTTTGGTTAGGCACTTATTTTTGTTTTTTGGGGAAAACCTTGTGATATTTATAAAGAATATCGCTATGCGATGCTAAGGGGGTTATTTTTTAAATAGCGTCAATTTCGAAACTACTTTTGGCGATTTTGGGGTTGGCCCCTCTAATCAGATATGACCAAATATTTTTATATTTTCGTCTTATCTTTAAAATATAACGTTTAGTGGAACACAAAATGTGTCCAATAAATTTATAACCGCTATTTTTATACCGAATAACTATTAAGAAGTTAATATTTATATAACTAATAGTATTATATTATTAATATATTTTAATATGTTTTCCTTATGCTAGTATGATAAAGGAAAAGTTCAGTCTCCGATGGAGATATCTAATATCTGGCACGGTTAGATGAAATTGCAACCCATTACCTCAAGTGAAAAATATCGTTCTCCCTATTTTTATTTCATTATATTTTTATTTTGTAAAGAATATAGACTTTATTTCATTATTTTAACAGAGCTACCAGCTCTTCAATCTGTCATTCCTGGCGTTGCGGTTTGTTGGCCCGACCTGAGTAACGTTTTATGGATAAATAAGGGTCTGGCTAATTCCATGCTTGGAATGCAATTGATTGGCTCTTTCTCTATGGTCCAAAGTGTTTGAACAGAAGGTAAAATAGTTTTAATATAGTTTAAAAATATTTCTGCAGGCTATGCACAACATGGGCAGACAATTCTCCTTGTTTTATCATTTACAATTTCTACCTATATTATTATAAGCATATTTTCCACAGATCAAGAGAGATGCATTATTAGTAATGAAAGTTAAATTCTAAAATATTTGATATATGTAAAAAATTCCTCCCTTTATTCTAATTTATAATTCGATTTAAGTTTCTATTTTATTTACGATAATAAGTCGATTTAATTACTCGTAAGAAAAAAATTAGAAAGTTGAAGTATTCACCCTATTTATTATGATTTATTTATTATTTGCCTTCTGAATCCAGATTTAGAANGTTGTGGGTGGTTCTCCACAAAACCGCCCTCCGCTAGGGATGTTCTTGTCTCTCATGATAACAACGGATTTGTCTCCTCCCGAAACCCTGCTGAGTAAATAATTACATTCAACACTTGAAATCGAAAGAACGCTATAAGCTGAAATAATATAAATACTAATTCACGTCCAAAATATAGTATGTGAACAATAAAAAGTTACTTCGTCAAAAAATAAATTTACTGATAACTTTGGAAAAAAAAAAAAAAAAATATTCGTACGTATTCCTTCGTATCGTAGTTAATCATTATTTGCATTGGAATTGTTGGCCATGTAATGTTTCGATTCTTCTCTAGGACAAAGAAACAAATACGAATTTCCCCTTTTACGAGCTGCGTTAACAAGTAAAATTTCCGTCATCCATTGAGGTAGATAAAAATTACCATAAACTACAAAATTGGTATAAAGAAACAAAAGTAAAGTGAAGGTAAAGCTGATGTCACTCGGCTTAGGGTAATTTGGAGGTATAAGAGGGGTGGGGGGTCACTCAATTATTCTAATATAGTTGTATATGTCATCGTTATTGTGCGTCTTTTGTTACAGCATGGTAAAAAAAACAGAAAATTAAATTTTTTATCTATTTTGTTTCTTAATTGTTATCATTGGAAGAAAAATAATCAATATGTTTTTTATCGGTTATTTCTATAAAGTACAACTCCCCCTCATTGAATATTAATCATTCATTCATATCTGATTAACTTATTCTTCAACGAAGTGCCAACATTGAATTTAGTTTACATATTTTCAAATGGGTTCAGGACCAACACATGAATTAATATTCCTAAATATCTTTCTTGATATGAATTTTTTTGAAAAATTTTGTGGATCATAAATCGTCGATAATTACATATACACCTATTAAGTTTTATAATTTTTTTTTTCATAAAATTAACAAAGAAAAAAAGAAATACTCTTGTTAATGCTAATATTGCATGAAATATGGAAAATCTGGTTAATTTATTTAGCTCCTACATATGGAAACTTTCAATTTAATATGATAATATTTATATTTTTCGAAAAAAAAACAACACATTTTTCGCGGGCCCCATATTTTAAAAATTCTAAAACCAAATTTTGAATTTAGTTTTTACCAATACATATCCTTGAAATAATTAATTTTTCATAGTCTTTTAGTATTAATTCTAAGTATCTGAAATTAGAAGGGATTCTCCATGAACATTTTCAGCCCCCTGGTTTCAAACCAAACAAACCCATAATGCTACCGAGGACGCCCCATAAGGCGGCATAAAAAATGTATAACGTCAGGGGGAGGATGGGGGTGTACTCACTATTAAATTTTCGAAACGCCTCAACGTCCCTGCAGACGACGTTGGTGCCTGGCGGTCTCTCTGGAAAACACGTCTTCTGCACAATGAGGTTCGTGAAACCCAGAGTGTACAAGTAGAAGTTGAAGTAGAATATGAACATGGCCACTGGCAACCGGTATTCCATTTTGAGAAAAGCAAAACTCCACTTCATCCTGGCAGAGGCGACGAGGAACCAAGAGGAAAATGGACGGGCTGGATGGTGGTCATAGGACTGGTTTTCTAGACGATATCCTTCACATTTTATTTGTATTTATCTCAGACTAGCAAGGATAAGCCTTATCAAATCGCAGATACTGAAATATATTGGGAGCAAATCTATTACTCTTTCATCAGAAAATGTAAATATCTAATTTGTTAAAAATTTATACGAAGGCTAAGACAAAAATGCATATGTGCCAGCTTCCTGATTTTTGTTCGGAATTTTATCCGTTAACTGTAAGCGTAAACTCAGCGTGTTTTCCATTTTTCATTGAAAGATGTAAATTGAATCTTTAGCTGCGAATTTGAAGACGTTAAAATTGCCAAGGCTGGCTCAAGGCAAGGAAGGATTGGTGAGTAAAGCACTCAGTCATCTTAATTATATCTGTAAATATCTTTATAATAAGAGTTTATTTATAAACTTTATTGCAACAAGAATTATAACGAATATACCTATCACTGACCTCTATACGATTCAATTTATTTAATAAGCTTATTGGACGTATTATGCCAAGTAATAACCGTCTACTCTAATGTCCTGCCTCGGTAAACGAAAAATTGCAATCAAATAACCTCCCTCTAATCTTGAATAAAATTTTATAATAGTAATGCCAATACAACTTCTGCGAACCGAACCTACCAGTAGGTTGCCGAGAAATTCCTCGGTTACCTGATACCAATCAATGCGTTCCATATTGCCCGTTAAAGTGGTTCTGGACTCCCACCCTCATAACTGCCATTCGAACGGAAACACTTTCCGAGATGTCTAACAACTTGACCTAGCAGCGCTGGAGACTTCGTCGACTCTCACCGGTAGACAGTGTATTTTTTATGTTCGTGAATATCAGTAGGTGGGCCGTGCCCCGTCCCACGACCCAAGTCAATGAGGAGCAACACCTCGTTAGAAAACTTGGGCCGAGCCAGCTCCGACTGGCAGTAAGGCCTCTGTCTGAGAGTTACCAGGACGAGGCAGGGCTAGAGGTAACCCTTTCAATTGGACTACAGGCCTATCGGCTGATATCTCCACCTACGTGACAAAGGTACTTCGACCCACTGTCCCAAGTTGAAGGATCGAGGAGTAACACCTAGAAAACTTGGGTCCAGCAGGCTCCGGTAGGTAGTGCCCTGCCTGACAGGGTGTCCGAGCCCCCCGAGGAGATTAGCTCTCCAATCAGGCTATAGGCAAATAACTTCTCTGGCCGAATTAAAAATTATTGAGGAAACCGTAAATGTGGACTTATATCCTGGACATTAGTCATATAACCTTACCGTTAACTCACATTTCAGGATAAAGGTCATAGAAATCTAAATCTAAGAAATCTAATCTATTGATCATAGACAGCTGAATTTTCCAACAAGTAAATAAGTTTTAGGATCATGGAAGTCGTCAATTCACGATATGACATCACAACGTTACTTGTATCGAAAGTTGTCTACTTATTTGTATTATATTTAGCCTGCGAATCATAGTATTTTGCATTTGTAATTAATTTGGACTCACATATTGACATTGCAAATGTTCCTGAATCGTAGTTTTATTTACACTCTGTTTACGATCATGCATTGATTTGTTACTTGCTTTTTTCATTTGCTGTATAATGTTTTATAGAATTTATTTTGATAAAATACCTACAAACAGTATATCATTTTTCTTTCATGCTATTTAGAATTTCCACTTTAGAAATGTCAGTTATTTCAGTATATTTCTATTTAACCGCCTTTTCAGATTTATAATAATTCAAGAACTATTAGTGTAAAAAAAAGGAGTTCCATTAAAATAAACCATTTCACTCGTTTTAATTGTTTAAGCATGGTTCCCGAACTTTGCCAATTACTTTCAATTACTTCCAAGGAGTTAACTAGTAGTCTTTATATACAGAATCAATCTGTACCCGTTCTAGCGTGAGCAAATTTTATAATATGGAAATCTTCATATTTAAGTAAGCATGACATATAACTTGTATACTTCATTCTACTGAGTGGCATTTCATGGATATTTTATCCCAATAATTATAAATATATTGATAGCATATAAGGATTAAGGATTATAAGAAAACTACAGAAAATGTCCTACCTCTTGGCTAGGTATTTCTCAATTGTCTTCGGAGCCATAATTAACAAAGACACATACAACAGGTAATTTAAAAAAAAAAAAAGGTATTTTAAGATTCCTTCATAAGGCTGATTTTATTGGTTGAACTAAATTAAAATGAGCATCAGTGAAACTTGTACTTCCTTTCAAAATAAATATTATAAATAAAACATTTATTTATAATATTTAANCAGGCCTTCATCAGGGCAAATATTAAATATATATAATTTACTCTCGATTGTAGTAAAACTATAACTCTACAGATAAATCGATTGGGAAATTAGTCAAACATCGGTGCAGCGCGAAATACCAATAGTGAATAACAAATGACCATCAATAATATAGCTTTTGAGATTTGTTATCGCTGTTATCTGAGGTTGTGGGTTATCCCGTAAGAGACAAGAGATTTCTTCATGAACAATTCAGTAGAATTTAAACTTCCAAGATAATAATTCCGTGAGTACTCTTTTTGAACATGTATTTCACTTCCACTCAGTAAAGAATACATGTATTTATGTATGTGTACGTATTAATCCATTAGTACACTTTTTTAAGAATTTCGGTCCCTTTATTGATTGCACATATTTATGAACAGGCCACCAAGGTTACAGTGAGATTCAACAGTGAGATTTCTAAATTTAGCCGATCTAAGTTTAAATAGGGTATGGAACTGAAGACATCACATATTCTCAAAACTCATAGGATTTAAAGTTTGAGATTAACACAATATAACGAAAGAAAATTCGTTTCAAAAGAATGGAAGGATATAATCTAGGAGACCATTAAGGGTAATATTAAAAATGTTAGGAGCAAGGTTATTTCCCATGGCCGGACTCCTATTTTGGTTGGGGAGTTTATAGTCAGACTAATTCATTGCAATGGTAAATTTGAGACGAGGGTGGTATGAGTTAAATGCAGTAAGGATCTGGGGGATTTTTTCTGGATTGATAATGATGAAGAGGTCGTCAACATATTTTTAAGGAAGAAAATGTCGTTTTGAAAGGAGGGAAGGATAGAGTCTAGGAGGTCATTAAGGGTGATGTTTGAAATGTCGGGAGCAAGGTTATTTCCCATAGCCAGACCGTTAATCTGGTTGTAGTAATTACCTTGGTAAAGGAGATAGCCGGACGTACAACATAGGGAAAGGGACTCGAGATATGTAGACCGGGATAGTGTAGTGTGGTCTTGGATTGTATTACAATATTTATCAATAATTTGAAGGGCTTTATCTATAGGCATATTAGTGAAGAGAGATTCGGCAAATTAAGGAGCAAATAATGTAGCCTTTGGGGAAAAGTAAAGATGTGTTTCTAGGTCAAATGAGTTTTGTTGGCTAAGAATCTGGAGGGATGGAAGAAGAAATTCGCTTAGTTTAAATAGAGAGTTAATATTGGATACAATGGGGCGGAGGTGGTTCTCTGTTTATTGGTTTTTAGGAAGGCCGTAACATCTAGGTGCTTGAGAGTTTTAAGATATAAGTTGTACAATGATGTGTAAGTTTTTAATATGGCTGTTAAATATTGTGATAAGTGCTGGTCTTTGTTTGTTGTAGGTGTATTTGATTCTGTCAGAAATTAATGAGCACACTTTTTTTGGTATACTCAGTTTTTTCCATAATGATTGTTTTTTTGTCTTTGCCGGCTCTGGTTATTATGATAGTTTTAATTTGGTTGTTTTTTTAGAAATTTATGGGCAGTCTTGAAGTCTGGGGAAAATTCTGACGAGAGTAGGGAGTCATCAGGTAGTCATAAAGGAGTGTAGGTGGTTAGTGATGATGTTACTGACACTAAAACGTGACAATTCCCTCTCGTCTTCACTAACTTCGTCTTCACTAATGGGATTATTTATAAATAGATTTTAAATAAGCTATTAATTTAGGAGTTTATGATTTAAAATTTAATGGGGGAGTGAGAAGTTGGGGCCTAAACATAACTAAATGACAGACTAGGGAAGAATATGGTAGGTAGGAGGAGAAAGACTATAGTAGACTTTGATTGATAAGAATAAGGGAAGGGAAGACAAGGATAAAAAGATCGGGATAAAAAGAGTGTAGGTTCATTCCTAACCTGCCCTAGTGTAAACCAGGGGAGGTTGGGAATGAAAGGGTTGATCACGATGGAATAGAGCAGGCTGGGGTAGAGTTCATCTGGGGGCAGAGTTCATTCAGTGGGGCAGAGTTCACTTGGGCCGAAAGATTAGATTTGTCTAAAAAGTACAAAAAGTGTAGCCTAGGAAAGACTAGAGTTATCCAAATATATATCTAATGAAACATGGAGGATCTATTAGATTTCGCAACTCCTGCGATACGGACTGTGGTTCATTCTGATGACTTAGTGTTAATGTTCCCAGAAAGTTTTGAACTAATTTTCGAGCTTTTCGTGGGAAAAGTATCCGTTCGGAAATATAACAAGAAAAAAAAAACTTTTAATACTTAGAAATGTATTTGTTTTACCTTCCGTTCAAGGACATTTGATCATAGAGGCAGGAGCTATCCGTAGACAGCAAACCTGACCTTGAAAACCTTTGTCCTTACCAGGATTTCATTTCTGGATAAAATAATGCTACTGGCTTTTTGTATCCTGCATCCTTCGAAGGATACAATAAGGACATATAATTATTTCACTATAACAAACTCTGTTTATGGATCACTGAACGATTGTTTGGGAAATTAACTTGAGAAAGTGGGAAAGTATCAACCGAATTTAGGAAATTGTTAACAAAAATCATAAGATTTCAAATAAATATTTACATACTTAAATTTTTGTCGACAAATGTATTTTTTTTTTGTTTATTTATTTATTGCTGCAGAGCATCCTTGGTGAAATATATCCCAGATAACATCGGTGAAATGAAACTGAATGGAAAATTCTTTCAACTTCTTTTCTTCTACCTCACTGTTGGCGGATGTTATTTTTGCGAGGTAATAAAATTTAGATACTCACAATTGTGTATAATAACTTCTTGAAATTCACAGAATAAAAAAAAAAAAAGATTATGAATTATTGACCATGTTATTTTTGCGAGGTAATAAAATTTAGATACTCACAATTGTGTATAATAACTTCTTGAAATTCACAGAATAAAAAAAAAAAAAGATTATGAATTATTGACCTTAAGATTTTTAAGGTAAATCATTAAGAATTTACATTTTTTTTACATTTAAATAAAATAATGTTTCTTTATTTTTTATTCATAGATGAAATATAATATTTTATCTAATATACATATATAAATGTATTTAATATGTTTTCCAGATTAATTTATATATAATCTTTTCATAATTACTAATCAGTGGGTAATAATTAATATCTATTTAATTTCTGATCATAGGTAATTATGAATACTAGTCATCAATAATTACTAATGATTTTTTATAGGATTCTAGGAGGGGTCGAATATTTCTTTAATTAGAAAAAAAGAAGACTTTCAAATATAGTAAATAGTAAATTACGTCAACATTTACCTCATTAAAAAAATTCTTTGAAATTATATCAATTATTCATTTTCTTAAGGTGATTCCCATAAAGAAATCAATCAATTCACTTTAGTACCATGAAGCTTCTTTTGAAACGTGTCAAATAATCTTCATCGATCCTTGCATTGAAGATACTGATTGAAGTAGTCCATCAGCTGTATAAACAGATATAAGCAGATTTTCCATGTTTCATCAAATATGGAAATACATAAGATTAAATAAGGAAATTAAATTTACAAGTCGGAGAGAAATATGATTGTGAAAAGCATGATTACAAATGCTTGGTCTGTACAGGCCCTGAAGGTAGAGAGGGGGAAATGTTATCCCATCTTAGTATGTAGTTAGTTAACAGTTTTATTTTTATTTTTAAAGGCTTTTTCTTCTTTGAGTCCTTGTAAATAATTAGTTATAATAAACTAGATTAAAAATAATTTGGAGGTATTTGTTGACCGTCAAGTTTTATAGGGAGAGTATTATCAGGAATTCGGTCTAGGTAGTTAAAGAATCAAAAACTAATTTATAACCAAAAAAGGTTTTTATTTTAGCCAACGTTACGGCCTGAATTTCAGGCCTTCATCAGGGCAAATAGGGTGATGGATTAGACCAGGGTGTTCTAGTAAGGTAGTCAAAGCTAGGGAAGGCTTAGATAGATAGATATAATTGGAAAGAGTTGAGTTTAAAGACTAGGGTATACTGGAGTAGAAATGCAGTTTAGGCTAGAGTAAAACGACTAGTCTGGGATAAACTATGATAGAAAGACCAGGGTGGACTAGAATAGTATAATGGAGTAGAAAAATAGTCTACGAAAGAGTAGGCTAGGGTCGTAAACGATAGAATACAGTTAAAGACTAGGGAAGCAGATATCGTGAGGACCAGACCTCTACGGTAAGGGGCAAATTGAAGAATGCCAGCTGCTTCCTTTCTTCAGAGGAAAAAAGCCTCATCCTTTTCACGAGTTATAAAAGCATCTCACCTGCGGCCGCCCAGTCAGTGTTACTCAGTGTCAGTTTCCGTGTCAGATCGTTACAGAGCGTCGGGCTAGTCGTAGCCTTTGCAGTTCCGCTAACAGTGAAGTGATAAAATTAATTAGGTTTTGTCAATAAAAATATTATCATAGCGTATATTACGAGTCTATTTGAAAATTACAAATATATTTTTTCAATTCTTATCTTTTTATATTATTTAATTTTATTAATCTCTTTTATTTTAAATTCTAGGGTCTTGAGCAAAGAGTGTCCCCCTATACTTGTAATGAAAGTAATTCACTCTCACGGGTAAGTCAACTTTAACTAAATCTAAACAATACTGTGAGCTAGTTGAAATATAGCCAACGCAAACTAAATTGAGTATTTAGGTTGTTACATATATTTAAAATAATAATTTTTTTTTTTTTAATGATTTTATGAAGAGCTGGCTGGAAGAAAGACACGTGGCCATTTCTGTTTCAAGCGTCTTGGTGATAGACCAGAATGGCTAATGTTTGATAGGTTTCGGTCTAAGGAACAGGAGGAAAGATTGAAGGGAACTTTAGTAAACAGGGGTTGATAAGGTCTTTAACATGGGATTTATAGCTCATTCTGGAGAGTGAAGTTGGAGACATAGTAGGGCACATCAATTATGCTCGAGAGAATTACGGATTGGAAGGACTGGATCCCTTAGATGTTGGATGGTTTGGTAACTGCATACAGCCCAACTCCATCCGTCCAAATAAGCAGTGCCTTGTAAATAGTGAGTTCGTTTGTCACAAATAATTCCGGCTTTGTAGCCTGTATCTCTTTGTATCTCCTAGTTTGTGTGTTCCGTGTTAGCTTGTCATTTAGGAGTCGAGATGAATGGTCAGGTATTTTGCGCAATCAGAAGTGGGATAATATATATTTTTTCTTCTTTAGTCTAAAAGCCACAATTTCCCACGTTTAATTCTATGTACCAGCGTACTACAATTGCTGAATGCCCATAAGATAATGATGAAAATTTTTCCCTGATAGTAATATAAGCAATTACACATTTTTTATTTATTTTTTAGAGAGTGGTGTCATTTTGTTATTTAGTTATTCATTGTAATAAAATTTCAATATGTTTTTTGTTAAGAGAAATTGGTGAGTAAAGCACTCAGTCATCTTAATTATATCTGTAAATATCTTTATAATAAGAGTTTATTTATAAACTTTATTGCAACAAGAATTATAACGAATATACCTATCACTGACCTCTATACGATTCAATTTATTTAATAAGCTTATTGGACGTATTATGCCAAGTAATAACCGTCTACTCTAATGTCCTGCCTCGGTAAACGAAAAATTGCAATCAAATAACCTCCCTCTAATCTTGAATAAAATTTTATAATAGTAATGCCAATACAACTTCTGCGAACCGAACCTACCAGTAGGTTGCCGAGAAATTCCTCGGTTACCTGATACCAATCAATGCGTTCCANAATTATAAATGGTACATATAAGTTTTATATTTTAGAAATAGTAATTATTCAAAATTATAATAATAATTGTTTTGAATATATTTTCATCCATCATGAAGAGAAAATTTATTTTCGAAATATATGCCTAGTCTACATTCTTGTAGTCACAAAATTCAATAATCACAAAATTAGTAATCAAAAGCAGGTGGGATAGAGAGTGCAGTGAACACATAAAAGAAAAAATCATCACAAATAATAAAATATTTGGAGATTTCTAGTAAAAACTGTAAAGAATCTAATAATTTTTTTAATCAAGGGTTTACATGAACAGCTTGATTCCTTTTAATCTGGAAAATCTGCTTAAACAACTATTAATAATTCCACAAAAATAGAATAAAAATTGGAATGTTCTAGGAGCTGAATAACAGTACTGCAAGCGGAATAGCCACTGAGATCCTATGGGACGCCATAGAGAGGAATGACCCTTCGAGACTGCACGCCGCGCTAGAGAGTGGCGCCGATTTCGGGCGCTCGAACTCCACCTGCCAGAGCCCCCTCCACCGCTCCGCCGACTTGGGGTACGTCGAGGTGACCAGTGTACTCCTGAGGGCCGGCGCAGACATGGAGGCGAAGGACGCGGACGGCGACAGACCTCTGCACCTCGCCGCTTCCTCCGGCAGACGAGGGACTGTGGCGCTGCTGGCGTCGGCTGGCGCTGACCTCCACGCCAGGAGTGGCAACGGCTCGACCCCCTTGCTCAGGGCCACTCTCAACCGCCATAATGGGACAATAGCGCTCCTCCGCTCTCTTATCTTCACCTTTGTACGTTATTCATAATTATAGTCTCTGGGATCTATGATACCGGATCACATATCTGACAGGATTAGGATCAGGTTATAGGGCGATCAACATCATGGTTATTACGCCCTGACTCTTGGGGTTTCTCTAGGCTTAAATCTGTTATCCATTCTTGTAAATGTTTTCCGTTTTTAGTGCTTGTTTACATTACGTTATATAGTACTTGGTGTGCAATAAGTTATATTCGTAAGTACACCTACACACAGACATACACAAATATAGATACAAAACCATTTTAAAATCAGAAATATAAACTATATAACCAAAAATGAAAATTACCAATTAAAATTGAAACAATAGATAAACAATTTTAATATAGCAGCAATATAATACTATTAGATTTATATAGTGAATACTACAACATAAGATAAAACAAAAACAAACAACAACAACAACAAAATACAAAAAAAAATGAAAGGCATAGTTGATTTTTTTTGGGGGGGGGGATTAAATTTTTTCATATATACCTTTTTCTTTTAAAATGCACATAAGTTTGGCTACATTGGATTCATGGTTTACCTTGAATTGATATCTACATTGATACTTTTGATATCACATTACATTATGTCAATTGTATATTATAATATTGTGAATTATTTTTGTATTCTTATGACATTGTATTTCTACAGCCCTGAAGATGGCTTACAATATAAGCCAAAACGTTGGAAGATAATTTATAAATAATTCATGAGAGGGAACAGAATAAAAAAATCTATCCGTCCTCGCCAGGAATCGAACCTGGATCTCTTGCTATCCGGGCCTAGTGTGCTGACCTTTACACCACAAGGACAGGCCAGATATCTCACTCTATTCCCTCTTCATTAGCGAGAGCCTAACTTACGAGAAAGACGAGAAATTCGTCTTAAACTCGAAGTAGCTGACATTGTCATGCATTTTGTCGGCTCTCGTCATTTACTTNATAAAAAAAAAAGTTTCAGATGAGTACGGCTGGTCCTAGACTTTACAAGAAGGGAAAGTGACACGATTTTATTATTTATTAATATGTTAAAAAATGTAAATGTTAGAAAATTACATCTTCGTACTATTATATTACACAATATTCATTATATCACTTAAAACTTATAATATCCAATACAAACATCATACATTTATCTCTAATGATATTATATGCCAAGTGCAATTTTTAAAATTTATTTTTGAAAAAATTTTGTAACGTCATTTTAAATCAGCTTAATTTTAATTCCATTCTAAAAAGTCTTAAGGTTTTCTTTAGTTGGAATGTTTTTGGGTATAGTATTGCAAAAAAAAAAATTATACTAAAAAACTTTTTCCAAAATTATATCGATTGCTTATTGGTTGATAAATCTCTGTTGGACGAGCCGTACAAGAAAGTGTGTTACTTTTTTTTTGTGCAGTCCCTAGAAATAACTAACAACCCGCTGTTTTATTATTTTTAATCTTTGATTGATCCTTGGCGTTGCCTCTCAAGCATAATATTAGTTATATATATATGTATAAAAGGTATATTAATAATATAAGATATTGTAGCTTTCTTCTTGAAGCTGTCTTCCCTGCTATCCACCATTTGATAAGCAGATCTCGATGGCCTTATCATCCAATCGCTTCTCCAGTTTGACCAAAGGCCTCTTTTTCCATCGCCTTCATTATCCCACAGGATACTTTTCAACTCCCACGCGTTGTATTTGTCCTCCGCCAGAGGTACAATTTGATATTTTTCTTCTGACATTTTCTGTCCTTTAACACATAATCCACTATAAAAAGCGATGGCCATACTGGGCCCATAACCCTGTTAAGGATTATGGGGATAATTAAAGATATAACACTTCAAACATAAAACGTACCTTGGATTTGTATCTCATACAACTTGAATATATGAGTGTATAACATCATACAGAACCTCCCTTCACAACCCGCGCAGTGTTGCCATTACAATCCAATATTAAAATATTATATTTAATAAATCATAGTTAATTAACAAAGAAATAATTTAGAAGGTAAATTTATAATACGTATATAGTTAGAGTACATTAAACAATAAAATCTAAAATTAAATGATTAGGATATATTTTACTTTCAAAATATTTTTGGTCGTTTACTATTCAACCTGCTCTTGATCAATAACCTTCAAAGTTATAAACAGAATTAATAATAGTAATACCGCTACCAATATTATTACTGTTATAAAAATCATTACTGCTAGTTCACCCTCAGAGCATTCATTATATTTTAAATAAATTTCATTATAATTTGTGTCAGCTAACTGGGATTTACAATCTAGAACATCTCTATTCAAGTCTGATTCACAAATTAATGGTTCCTTAAATTTTCCAATGAACCAAGAATTTGCCCTATATATTTTTCCATTAATATCAATTATTTATGATCTAAAATATAATTTTTTTTATTTACAATATACCTTTGGACCCATAATTTTGTGAATTTATTTCGGATAAGCACACGTTACTATGCAGACAAATTACCAGGCGTTTTGGAACATTTGTCATAATCATGATTTTAACTATCTTTCTGCTCATCATTAAAATCATTCTTTATCAAAATTGACGGAAGGAGATACAATTACTGCGAATCGGAAATTTAATCTCAAATTCCTCTAATTTAAGTAATTGAGAAGGTGGACAATTCAAACCTGCCACGAGAAACATTATTTTATAAAGACACAATTGGCTTCCTAACAATTTTATATTCTATAATATTCTCACAAAAAAGTGCATAGGAAAGAAGATGCAGTGTTATGAGTTAGCTAGCTGCATATCTTTGTGAGACTCTTGCTCGAGTCCATTTTCAATGGAACATTCGAATGTCTCTGCGTTTTTACGTTGGTCTTGTGCGAAGGGCATTTTTCTGTTGATACTTCACGTGATGAGGATTAGTCGTGGCATCTTACGTTGTCATCCTTGAGAATTTTCTTATCTGATCTATTGAATAAATACACTTTTGTTATTACTGGTATCTTTTTAAATTACTGTGTAACAATTCCGTTTTTTTTTTTTTTTTTTTTTTTTGGTAGTTAAGAAATAAATCTATTGTGAGATCTCCGTACAAAATTAGTTCCCTCTTAAATAAAGTAGTGAACAGGTAATACGTAATAGAGTTTTTGTATATACTGACATTCCTGGCATAGAAAAATAATATTTTAGATTTTTTGCTCAATGATTTTCGTCAAAATTGATCTTCTTTTCATTTTTTAAAATTTTACCATCAGCCATTTTGCACTACTGCCTTATTCACCATCCTTTAATGCTTAAATTTGAATCTACATAAATTAATATCTTCTTCTATGTTTTTCTCTATAATTGAAAGGTTAGTTAAAGTTTTGCTCTATATATTTTTATGTTTCCCGGTTTTCTGGTGTATTCCAATTAACCAATACTCTTAGATATTTGAATTCGTTTACCATTCCAATTTGTTATCCTTGATATGAAGATATTTACTTTGGCGTTTAGCATTTGCTATTGAGCTTCCTTAATTGTCTCAGTATGCAGTGTTAAATCACTAATGAATCGTATTACTTTTATATGAATACTTTCTATTCACACATGGCTCTACAGACCTCGGTTTTCAGTGTTCTTAATAAACTTTCACGCGTCAATTTAAAATGTAAAAAGAAAGAATAGGTTCACTAGTGAGTGGAATACAGAAGTAGGATTCCATGACAGAAAAATGTCAAACACATATATTAATAAACTATACAATACTTAATAATTTATGCTAAGTCATACTTGTATTTATAAGATTATATTCTTATATATAATTTATTTCAAGAATATACTCTTGTTGAGAATTTTTCTCATTTTAAGTAAATTCAACCTACTGTCTTCTCCTTCTTCTGATTGTCAGTGGTCGTTGTTTCATGCACATATCATATTCCGTCGACAGCCTTACACGCTTTAGTTTCAGTTTGAGGTGTTATTTCTCCCACTTTTAGGGATTTTCAAAAGAATATAGCTCTTATGGCAGTTTTTAAGACAGACTTTTGGTTAAGAGTTATGAAACTCAACACTGATTTATTCATTGATAAATGAAATATTTTAGGAATTACACAGCTAAATTGAAATATTATGAAAGAGTATTTAACAGAATTATAAACTATAATAAACGGTTTATGAGTTTGGATTAGTTTTTTTTAAATTCAACTATTAAATGAAATGTTTGTTTTATGATGACATTCTAAATAAAAAACCGGGCAGGTATGCTGAACCCTACACCAACAAAGCAGATTCGATAATCAATCCAACTCCCCGCACTTTACTCCGAGTCTAAACCTCGTCGTCTTGTACTCGAAGGAGCTAACATAGCCAGATATGTGCTAAACTCTCGTTTTTTTTTGTTTGTTTTTTCTTACACATCTTTTTGAAATAAAGAAATTATTTGTGGTATACATTTCCATGTTAAATTTTCTACAGTAATTCCCCACTGCGGTAGTGAGATTTTTCTTCTGGCTCCCTTTGCATTTATTGTAGAAATCTTAACTTGGGATTACTTAACAAAATTAATTTCACTTTTTATAAAAGAAATATCGGGGAGAAAAATTAATTAGAGAGCCTAACAAATAGCCGGCAAAGTTAGCTCATTCGAGCATAACAAGATATATTCGTCTTACTTGGGGGTTTAGACTCGGAGTAAAATGCTGGGAGTTGGAGAGATTATATAATCGGCCTCGGTGGTGTAGGGGTCTGCATATCTGCCCGAAAAGTAGGATAACCGGGTTCGATTCCCGGCTAAGGTGGTAATATATTTTTTCCCGGCTCCCTTTGTATTTCTTGTAGAAATCATTTTTTTAGATTTAACCGGCGATTTATTTAGTCAAGTATAATTATGCACAATATTGATTTTCTTAAAGATAAAATTTGTGTTCTATAAGTATAGGGGATTACTTGTAGTCAATAGTTGGAATACTAATATTCAGAAACTGAGGAATTCTCTGTTCTTCTCAGCTTGGACAATGTCCCAGCTCTGGGTCAGTAAACCTTCTGCCAACTTTCAGATCAGTTTCTACCTTGCGACAATTATGGTTATATTAAATGAGAATTGAACTTTGACCAATTTCTGAGAAAAATATACCTGTCACATATTTTTAAATACCTATCACATAATTCTTTTTATGATGTAACAGGGCATAGAACCTCACAAATTCTCTCATAATATTAGTTTAACAGTATCTGGTTATCAGCCTACCGAATTTGAGATTGGCTATCCACATTTCTCTTGTTGTGGCTGTGGTGGTGAGCCTGGATCTTGTAGTGCTGGTGACCTCCTTCTGTAGTGTGAGGGTGAGGACTCACTCACCCCCTGTCTGGATTTTTTTTTTTTTGTAGCCTCTATATTTATTTTTACATATATATCGCGGTACTCTAGCTGTGCCAATGTACCGGATTTTTGGCTTGTACCTAATACTATAATATTATATTAAACCCTATCTGGAGGATTCGCTGACTTCAGTTATACCACTCTAAATCTATTGGTGCAGGTTTCGACCGCAGTGTGCCTACGCCACTCCTGCTACCAAGAGTTTAATACATTTAGAATTAAATTGTCATCTTTCATACAGTGCGATGTGAAAGGCATTCAGGAAAATATTTGTGTCAGAAAATATACGGACCCCCACGTTAATATTCGTATTAACATCCGAAAAAATCATGACAAACTTGGCAGAAATAATGGAGAGTTTTTTTGACCGTATATATTATTATTAAATGTTCCATCATTGACACTACCTTGACCGAACCCCCAACATAAAACATCTAATAATTAGCAGAAATAAGTTCTGAATTCCTATTGACTAATGAAACCTAACAATAAAAATACTCTATTAATGTCTGACCATTATCATTTAGCTATGAAATGTGAAAAAGGGTTGAAATGTTGCAGGTTCAGAAGGGCGTAGTTCTTAACAGCGAGGCCACTGAGGCTCTGTGGACCGCGGTGAAGAAGAACGACAGTGCTGCCATCAAGTCTGCGGTGGAAAACGGAGCAGACTTGAAGAAGAGAGACAAGGACTCCGGTCGGACACCTCTCCACTGGGCTACGGCAGAGTGCGCAGTAGACCTGGTGGGAGTTCTGTTGAGCTACGGGGCTCCCGTCGACGCCATAGACACCGATGGCAACACTCCTCTGCATCGGGCCGCCCTCGAGGGCTGTAATGGCGCTGTGACCAAGCTCGTCGAGGCCGGGGCCAATATCAAGGCTGTAGGTTATAACGGCTTGACTCCTCTCCAGAAGGCTGAACGAAACGGTCAGAGATCAGCAGCACAACTCCTCAAATCTCTTAGTTCCTAGGAAAACTTCCACCTCTTCATATATAAAGTAATTCAAGATTTACTTTATTTCATCTTTTTCTTTGCTGGTTATCTTGTTTTGTAAGGCACTGTCACTCCTTAAACCAAAATGTAAAACCTGTACTCTTTTGTGGAGAAGTGTCCTTCGCAAGATGCTTCAAAAGAAATAAAACTATTAACATAAAATGCTACAATAATTTAACCATAAGTCATTCTCATAAGTTATTTTTTAAAAATTTATTTTAAAATTATATATTTTAAAATGTGCAACACCACAACTAATGCTAATAAATTGATTTTATTACCCCTATGACACCTTTTTAAAATAGTTAGAAAATCAAATGTATTTATAAATATAATAAACGAACACCTAGTGACTTATACATTCTTACCTATACAATAAATAAAACTACATAATAAATAAAAGAAAATAAATATTGTTTTCGTTGTGGTATTTAATCTCACATAATTTTTTATTAAACAATAAATGCAAGGGAATAGAATAAAAAAACTATCTGTCTCATCTGTTTAGACTCCCGGTACGAGTACGGGAAATTTAATAAGTTATCTGGCTAGTCTCGGTGGTGTAACTGGCTAACGCGCTTGCCCGGATAACAGGCTATCCAGGTTCGAGTCTAGCTGAGACAGATTTTGTATTCTATTGCCTTACATTTATTGTTCCAAAAAATTATTTGAGATTAAATAGCAAAACAAAAACACTATTTATAAAAATAAATAAAAGCAAGTTACAAGAGTCTAATAAATAGTTTGAAAATGTCAGCTCCTCCTAGCATAAGACTATGTATTCGTCTTTCTCGGAGGTTTAGATTCCAGATACGAGTGCGGGGAATTCAATAAGTTATTCGGCTAGTCTCGGAAGTGTAACTGGCTAACGCGCTTGCCCGGATAGCAGGAGATCCAGGTTCGAGCCCTGGCTGAGACAGCTAGATTTCTTATTCTATTCCCTTGAATTTATTGTTTAAAAGAAAATAAATATTACTCTATCTAATATTTCTAAATTAGCCTTCAGTGGCGTGTCAAATTTTGGTTATTAACGTCACGGAGATATTTTAGAAGCAGGAAGATATTTTCAAGAAGAAGAATTTCTTACACAAATTTTCGTGATCTTTAATAAAGGTCTTTGTGATCTATGAAACAAACGTGTTAACTGTCTTTCATCAGCAGACTCTCTAATTTTTATAACTCTTTTCTTTCTTAGCGTTGTCTTTATATCCTTGGATCCCTTCTTCACACTCGCCTTCTTATCTCAATGACTTCATCCCCTTCCCAATATACATTCTCCAGATCATCTGGCCTCTCTCCTCCGTACATTAAAACTGGAACATTTAGCCGCTCTGTATTCTGACCTCTACCCCGTTGAAGCGGGAGTTCCACAGGGTAGTGTCCTTGGTCCTGTTCTTTATACCCTTTTCACTGCCCACATCCCGACACATCCTGACACACTTCTCGCGTCCTATGCAGATGACACAGCCATTGTCTCCTGCAACCCGGATCCTTACACTGCCTCAAATAACCTTCAATCCCACTTTAACTCCATTTTTCAGTGGTCAAAACGCTGGCGAATACTCCTAAATGAAAATAAATCAGTCAATGTCACCTGACAATTCGCAGAGGTCAATGTCCGCCAGTCCTCCTTAATAACGTTCCTCTAGGGAAGAGGAAGGTGCAAGAACAAGGACAAGGAGGGACCTTTCCGACAGTCCGCTACCTTGGGTTCTACCTAGACAGTAAACTAACCTGGAAGACTCACTTACAGACAAAGAGACAAGAACTAAACAGACGCTTTGGACAGCTCTACAGCTTGCTGAACCACAGGTCCAGAATAACAATAGAAAACAAAACTACTCTTTACAAAACATTAATTAGACCTATCTGGACATATGGTATTGAATTGTGGGGCCCAGCAACTGTATATTAGATGTATACAGGGGTTCCAGTCCAAAGTCCTTCTCACAATCCTCAACACTCCTCCCAACGTATCCAATAAAACCATCCTCTCTGACCTGCAAGTACCTTTTGTTTCCGAGCACATCCCCTCCAGGTTTGATAAGTTCCATAAAAACCTCCAAGGACATCCCAATCCTCTAGACCTCTCCCTGGCATCCCACGTTCATCCCGACCACCCTCCCTGACGCCTCAAGAGGAGGTGGCCAAGGGACCTCCTACTCCAGCCAGTTTAGTTAAGATATCAAAGGAGTGAATGCACTGGCATTTTTCTCCCCCTCTCACTCCCTCCTTGACTCCCTGCCTAGTTTCCTTCTTATCCTAGGATAAGGAGAAGATAGGTGCTAGATAGTTTATCGCGGGTTAACCTAGGCTCCTCTCTGAGGACGGGTTACGTCCCGGGATAGACGAGCAAGGACAATAATGTACCCATAAAAAATTATAGTGTATATATTTACAGAATAATTTTTTAATAAAGAGTTATATATATAAAATTAAAAAANATATACCATTTATTTAGTTTCTCCAATGAGGAATCGGTGAAAATATGTAAATATTTCATTTTCAAAAAATGCGTCATGGTACCAAAGTGAATAGTTTGGTTTCCATATGGGGATCTGCTAAAATAAGAGGGCCTACTGAACACTCGAATTATTGAAAAAACTTTTAAATTTTTTGATATTATGTTTTAAAATTGTATTCCTTATCCCTAACAGTAACAAAGATATTGAGGTTTTTTTTAATTGTTTTTGATCTCTAAGCTCCTCCCTCCCCGCAACCAATCAATATCAATGGATTAAATTTTCGACACCAAAGGTTTGCAAATATATACTTTAATTTTGAATTTTGCATTTTAATTTTAATTTTAATATTTAATTTGGATAGTGTGAGATGTACAGCAAGATAGAAAAAAAAATACTATATTTGGAAAGGCATGTGAACTGAGGCCGTACGTTCTCGTTAGGTACCAGATAGCTACTCTCAACCTTAGTTCCCCAAATTACTCCAGAGATGGCGCAGCGGTTGCTGACAACAATATTCTATGTTTTTATTCACAGCAATATATATATATATATATATATATATAGATATTTATCCGCTCCTTCCCCATTCTCTTGGGACCTCATCTTCCACACATAATCAGACAATCTCAATATAAGTTAATTCTTCGGATAATTCTACATTCTTAGAAACGTTATCTATTGTTTTAAAGAAAAGTTTTACCTATCTTACCGTTATACTTTTATTTGTGAGAGATCAAGAGGCAAGCATGATGTTTTTCCACTGAACTTAGAGAAGCTAGGAGAGGGCCACAACTTTTTAAATTTCCCCTTCAGTGATGTAGCTTTTTTTTAAATTTCCAATGAATAGTGGTTTAAGAAGAATAATTCCCAATTCTGGATTAGGAGAACATGGAGTTGAACATTGTGTGTGAGCAGTTAATCATTGCTGGCTTTTAAATATTTCCACTCTGAAGTAATTTTAATGGCCAGTGTATTCCATACTTGAAGTTGCTGGCTGGAAACATGCTGATTTCATAAGGAATCAGATCCATTTTTGCTGGATGTGTTATTTTTCTCAGAACTCAGAACAAGTAGTTCCAGTTCGACTGTTTTCTAGCTCACTCTTCTCATGTAAATAATCACTGCCTTGGAAAGGTGAATAGTAAGAATAGGGCCCATGTCTTGGCCACAGAGACCTAACACCTTCAGATGATTATCATACCTTCTATTAACCTTCTTCATTGATTTCTGCAAACCATCTTCTTCCAATGAAACCAATGAAGACGGATAATATGATAGTTTTATATTCATTGGTGGTAGAAATAACCTTTTAGATTATTTACCTTCAGATGATCTTTAAAGAACAAAGCTAATTGTAAAATATCATTTTTTTAAGCCAACTGAGAGAAGCCTCTAGAGTTTTGTAGAGGCTTTGCTTCGTAAACTGTTCACAACCTGTAAGATTATTTGGTCAGCTCATATGTAGTTAAGAATATTTATCAAAATCATTTTTATGCCCTTTTAAAAATGTTTATAAAAGCAATAGGTCATCCAACCTTGGAAGAGCCATTCTGTCCTTGAAGAGAACGTTTCACTAATTTAAAAATAGGTATTTCTTTATAGTTACTGATAAGCCCTATAAGTTAGTTTATCTAAATTTTTTTTATTAACTAAAATATAGAGAGCTTTAGTTTTTTGGGGGGGAGAGAGGAATTTCAATCACGTGGGTGTCATTTAGCCAGAAGTCGTGTAGCCCTAGAGAGAGCTTGGTTGGAAGGTTTTGAAGCATTTATCTTACAGCTAAGACCTCTCCCCATTTGATTGTCTATTGTTTCATTCTCTGCAAACTCTCTTAAGGGTATAAAGCTGGCATCAAAAGAGGCTTGTACAAATCACATGCCTTTGTTCTCGTCAAGGAACCTCAAAACTTCCACAGTAATATCATAATAATTGTTTTACCAGAAAAATGGCATAAGATCATTGAACAATACTACACATATATCATTGATCACAGTTAAATTTTATTAACATAAATTGTGCTTTGTAAAAAAAAAAAATTAAAAATATGAAATAAACCGAAATTACTTTTCTACAACTGCCAATTTAATGCTGTAGCTTCAAGTGTTAATTGGGACCCATTCACCTTAAAATATAGAAACAAAAGTATTTGGGTTTATTTTTACTAACTGTTAAACATATTCATTGTTCGTTGAAATTGAATGAGGGGAAAGGGGAATACAGATAAGGTCGAATTAAATATTGTCAATATCTTTGTTATTACATGTGTTATTAAATAATCTCTGAAACAAAAAGGTGCAAAATTCAATTGTCTACAAAACACATAATACATTGTACAATTTTTACGTAATATTAATAATACTTAATTTAACCACTTTAGTGTTTTCTTATCATGCTTCAATTGATTTCTTTATAAAGCATAGCATGTTACTTATGAAATTTTGTACAATGCAGGTACAGATAGAACCTAAATACTAAAAGGAGAGTTTTTTTGACCATAGATATTATTATTCTTAGATGATTTTAGTTGGGGTTCGGTCAAGGTAGATCCAAAAAATGCCTGTAAGGCAGATAATCTTTTTAAAGAAATACACTTTTTTAAATTTTTTTTTTGGGGGGAGGGGGATCTACCTTGACCGAACCCCAACTAAAATCATCTAATCCTAAATACTAAATATCATCAATTTCGGTTAAGCTATTTTCAGATTCATATATTACATTCAGTAGGCAGAATTTATTTCATTGAATTTTCAAATCCCACATGTCTTGGAAAGTAAACACTCAATTTGAATGAGTTATATCTCTTTCACTCAATAAAATTATCCTTTTATGGGGAAAATACTAATAATTATAATTCTATTACCCTTGAAATAAGACTACATTATAAAATATCATGAATGAATGGTAGATTTGAAATGGAATAACTTTGTAAGTTAATGACTTGAAAAATTCCACAATCTTAATTTAGAAATTCTAACCTATTTCCAAGACATTGACGACCGCATTCAACTCAATGCAAGTAGGAATAAATTATCCATGACTAAAAGAGCACTTACTTATGAATCTCTAGTTATTACTTTAGTTTGCCATCAAGATGAAAACATCTTTTAATGTGAATAATTGGTTTTGTTTTTAGGGAGGACACAGTGTCTTAGAGGGATTTTTTATACACTAGACTTCCTCTGAATAGCTGGTAGCTTGTCTCTCCCACTGTTCTTACAAATTGTTTCCTAACTCCATCTGTAATTTTGTTTGAGCCATTCAATATTTTGTACAGTACTGTAATTTATTGAAACATTTGTAAAGTAAATTGGTGGTAAAATTTCACTGCAGATTGAAAGACTGTCATATAGCCCAACTGTCAGCTTTTATCTTCAATCAAGATTTCTTTGACTTTAATTGCCACTTCCTAACTAAAAATATCACAGACTCATTTATAACTACCAGGATACTAAAGTCTACCCAAGATAAGTATAATTTTTTATGAATTTGAAATGTTTTTTTTTTTAATGATTTTTTTCTTACTAAAGAAAATTACACTTATTTCCATGGAAATTATGATCGTTTATATTTCAATTCTCCTCTGCAATGTAAATTTATTTCATTTCCATGAAAGTTATTCATTGCATCTGAAATTTCCTCTTCTATGGTTATAATGAGAGGAAACTTCCAGCAATGAGATTTTAATGCTTGCAATATACAGATGGTTACTCTTTCACATCCCAAATTTTCTTTGATGTAAATCTAAAAATAATTATACATAAACATAATTCAGCTGAATCACATGGCTATTGTTTTTTGCAATATTTTATGGTGGTAATTGGTTTTTGTATGTGATGTGCAATCAATAGCTTTATCTCTGATCCAGATACAATTTTAATATCCTCATCTAGAATACACAAAAATTACTTACCCAATATATAATTTTTATTAAAAGTAAGAAAAGAAATCTCATTTTTTATGTTTTATTACTTGTTTTAAGTTGGTTACCTATAAATATAATCAAACAATTATTTCATTATCTGAAATTCAATATGAGTAAATAAACTTCAATATCAAAAGCAAAGTTGTCTGGCTGCTGTTTTTTAAAAATTATATACAACTGCTCTAATGAAATATTAAAATTTCATATGAAAGGGTTAAAATCTTTTTATATTTATAGCCTAAATATAATAAAAATTGATTGACTAAAAAATAATTGCTATTTTTTCTCACAGCTATAATTGTGTGTCATGGGATAGACTTATTTAAATTTGTAATAAAATTAAGTTTTGAAATAAAGTTTAGGCCTCTCTTTGGTCCTGTAGATCTATATAATGTATAAAAATAAATTTTAAAATATTAAAATATAATAATAAAGTGTGTATAATAATAAATAGTACCAATTCCTAATTAAAAGGTTAGCAAGATGATTTGCAGTTTTTATAAAATTTCATTTAATATCTTTAATATTTTACCTCACTGGACCTTTAAGTGATGCCTGAGGCACATTGAACATGTAAAAAAGTACTTTCCTCCCCCTTGAGTCTTCAGTTGTGGAAAATGTTAGATTTTTTTTTACTAACATTGTGAAATCTTAATTTTAAAAGAAATTTAAACAATTACATTATTCCCAGCACTCTTGCCACTTATTGCTTGACAGTTGGAATTATGCTGTCACCACTATCCTGCTGTCTCTTGCTTATCATTCTCAGTTGTATTAGGCCATATGCTAAAATAATTTAATGTTTTTTTTTTTACAATTTTATTCTGACTTGACTTGGTTCTTTGTGCTGTAGGCCCTTGAGTAGAATATGGCGAACAGCACGAGGAAGGAGCTTGTATTGACGATAGAAAGGAAGATCAACGCCTTGGGGACTTGGCAGCTGGGATTGATCACAATATTAGTCATGTACCCAATAATTATCAGGAACTGAATCTAGGAAAAAATACAATAATTATTCACGAACAATGAATGAATGAATTGATTAATTATAACATTAATTAATTAATTACAATTAAAATAATATGCCTGAAGGAGGCAATACTATCTTCAAGACTTATCAGGATAAATTTGCAAATTTTATTAATTAATACAGTCTAAAAACAATTTTTTCAGAATTGAGAAAAAACATTTTATAAAAATAAAATTAAATGCTAAACACCAAACTTAAAAGGTCAGTTTTAAAAAATGTATGAAATTTTAATTTATTACAGAAAAATAATTTTTTTAGGAGCCAACTTTTAAAAAAATATATTTTGAAGGTAATATCCTTAGAGCAAGTACAGATTATTTGATTTTATTTTTTTAATCTATTAAGGACTTCTTCATGTACACTTATAACTGTTTGTATTACTAGTTTCTCGTTCTAATCCCAATTACCACAAAAAAAAAAGAAGATATATATATAAACATTTAGAAAACATCTGATAATATCATCAAATAATATTTTAAAATAGAAATGTATAATTTGTAATGCTGTGTAGTTCTAGTAGGTGTGGTATTTTCAGTTAATAGTCATTCATCTATAATAAAGAGACTTTCAATAGAAAAATAAAGCACATTTTTCTAATAATTTTACTTGTTGAAATTACTTAAAATCTATTAGTTTAATTTTAACCTTCAAAGCAGTATCTGACATTTATTATGAAGTCTAAAATTCTGTGCTTAGATATCCTTTATATTTCAATATAATTGGAGTTGAGACTAAGTGTTTGACCAGCTGGTACAAATATATATTTATATATCTGATATTTGGCTATTTAAAAGGCTTCCACTAAAAGAAACTGATCTAAGAGACTTTTATTTCAAAAGTTAATTGTTATAAATAAAATTTCTTCAGCATGGATTTTTTTTTTTCATTCATACTCTTTTTTTCAAAGTAACTTTTAGCTGTTTCAAATATTCTTCTTACCTCTGCTATCATTTTATAATTTAAAGATCTACTTAATTCCTTGTTGGAAGCCATGAATTGTTGGATTTTCTGCTATAATCATTTCTGCATTGGAATTAAAACGAATTTTTTTCTGTCCATATCTGTTCATTATTCACTTCATTAATTATAAATTTCAGTGTCTATGAATCAATTGTTTGTTGACCTTCTTGAATATTCGTCTGATATGTT
Organism: Oncopeltus fasciatus; assembly: GCA_000696205.2. Lineage (NCBI taxonomy): Eukaryota > Metazoa > Arthropoda > Insecta > Hemiptera > Lygaeidae > Oncopeltus > Oncopeltus fasciatus. The sequence goes on along the minus strand of KZ807627.1, from coordinate 16,163 downwards.
TCCAAAACATACTCTTACCGTTTAAATTCTTTTCTTTTTTTTTTTTCTAAAAAATTTCAAATTATCAACATTCATGAGAGTCAAATAAAAAAAATTGTGTCTTAATGTTGGTCGGAATTAGCCTGATACTAAACATTTGATTACAATTATTTTTTAAATAGTNNNNGAAGATGGACAATGTCCGAAAGCGCTCGCCAACAGAAGATGGTTTGCAGAAACCAATGAAGACGGATAATAGAGAACGCAGGTATTCGGCCAGAAGATGGACAATGTCCGAAAGCGCTCGCCAACAGAAGATGTTTTCCAGAAACCAATGATGACGGATAAAAGAGAACGCATGTATTCGGCCAGAAGATGGACAACGTCCGAAAGCGCTCGCCAACAGAAGATGGTTTGCAGAAACCAATAAAGACGGATAATAGAGAACGAATGTATTCGGCCAGAAGATGGACAATGTCCGAAAGCGCTCACCAACAGAAGATGGTTTGCAGAAACCAATGAAGACGGATAATAGAAGGTATGATAGTTCTATATTCATTGGTAGCCATAATAACCCTTTAAATAATAAGATTATTGTTTAATATAACTCTACTACTCAAAAATATGAGTTGTTAGATAATTTTACAACTTCAAAATTAGCTGAAAAATATAAATTGTAATAAAATTTTAATACAATATAAAATATCTTAGTTATTTTAGAATAAGGTTAGTTACTGTAGAAAATAAGTTAGCCATACACCCATTTACTGCGGAATTACCATATTCAATTTCTATGAAATATGGAAATGGAAGAATTATTAGTTTCTCCAGCTTTAAAAAGCCATAAGAACGAACTGCCAGTCAGGTGACATATATTTTTCTCTCCAAAGTGTACAAACCCAAGAAAATGGGCAACCAGTTCTTGGTTTCAAGTCACTGCAGGTTCAAGTTTTAGTCCTGCAGAGGCCATTCTCTTATTCAGAATTAAAGGCTCAACCAGTGCCAAGGACGTTTAGAATTTTTGGGTAGCCCCTACCAATATGGCCCCATGTACATTTACAGCCATTGGACCTCAGAGAGTATAGAAGATTTATCACTGGTCGAGAAGAAACTCAAGTTATTGAATCAATTTGAATAGGACCTGATCCTTTTCCACTTTCTTTCTAGTTAATGTCAGTTTTATAAAACTTACCATTTGGATTCTTGTAAGATATTTCTTCCACCATAGGTACTTCTGCACTGAAGGTCCCAATGCAGCCAATAAATAGTACCCGTACATAAGAATGTGGACAGCTGTATTACTGGAGGCTATTATCGCCAGCTGACTCGCTAAAATATAAAAGGGAGAGTAAGAATTATTCACTCCTGGCTATGTATTATTAATTCCTTCTTTTTAATAGATTTCACGCACCCTTAATGAAGGAAATATTTATCTACTTTTAAAAATATATTTAACTCATTACCAAGTAGAAAAAGAACAGAAGAAAAATAAAATACATGAAATTAAGTTTACCTGGTACCATTTTTATGAAAAACCACGTGAGGACAGCCATGTTTGTGTGATGATATACATGCAGAAATGTAACTTGATTCGTTTTTTTCCTCAATATAAAAAATACCTAAAAAAACAACATTAACTTTAAAATATACATAATTGATTTACTCAAATAATTGGAATTACAAAAAATAAGAATAAATTCACTTAATTATTTACTTCCCCAAATTCAAATTTCTCAATCGCTAAATCTGTTAAGAATCAAGCTATTCGCGTGGTTCTATGACGCGAAACTCGAAAAGTTTTGACAGACATTCACCGAACAGCATAAGATATATTTTTCTGTCTCTATGCGTTCTAACGTCGGTCACTTTCACTGTGGGCAAGTTCGGTAATAGCAGAAATCGCTCTGGGGGAGAAGGGGCTTCGTGAGAGACCAAATTGAAAAATCCTCAATATCTTTCTTACTATCAAAGTTACGAAAAAAAAAAAATGTTGAACATTACAGAAAAATGAAACTTTCTAACATTATAATTCAATAAAATTTTTCTATAAGTGATTCTACGTAAAGGAAGGTGCTTTCTTTTACTAAAAACATAGAAAACCAATTCCACAACAAAATCAAAAGCTAATGTTATGTTTTTACTTTTTACTCTTATTGTCTTCTCCGGATTCTACGGCATGTATATAAATATATGAAANGTGTGTGTGTGTGTGTGTGTGTGTGTGTGTGTGTGTGTGTGTGTGTGTGTGTGTGTGTGTGTGTGTGTGTGTGTGTGTGTGTGTGTGTGTGTGTGTGTGTGTGTGTGTGTGTGTGTGTGTGTGTGTGTGTGTGTGTGTGTGTGTGTGTGTGTGTGTGTGTGTGTGTGTGTGTGTGTGTGTGTGTGTGTGTGTGTGTGTGTGTGTGTGTGTGTGTGTGTGTGTGTGTGTGTGTGTGTGTGTGTGTGTGTGTGTGTGTGTGTGTGTGTGTGTGTGTGTGTGTGTGTGTGTGTGTGTGTGTGTGTGTGTGTGTGTGTGTGTGTGTGTGTGTGTGTGTGTGTGTGTGTGTGTGTGTGTGTGTGTGTGTGTGTGTGTGTGTGTGTGTGTGTGTGTGTGTGTGTGTGTGTGTGTGTGTGTGTGTGTGTGTGTGTGTGTGTGTGTGTGTGTGTGTGTGTGTGTGTGTGTGTGTGTGTGTGTGTGTGTGTGTGTGTGTGTGTGTGTGTGTGTGTGTGTGTGTGTGTGTGTGTGTGTGTGTGTGTGTGTGTGTGTGTGTGTGTGTGTGTGTGTGTGTGTGTGTGTGTGTGTGTGTGTGTGTGTGTGTGTGTGTGTGTGTGTGTGTGTGTGTGTGTGTGTGTGTGTGTGTGTGTGTGTGTGTGTGTGTGTGTGTGTGTGTGTGTGTGTGTGTGTGTGTGTGTGTGTGTGTGTGTGTGTGTGTGTGTGTGTGTGTGTGTGTGTGTGTGTGTGTGTGTGTGTGTGTGTGTGTGTGTGTGTGTGTGTGTGTGTGTGTGTGTGTGTGTGTGTGTGTGTGTGTGTGTGTGTGTGTGTGTGTGTGTGTGTGTGTGTGTTTATTTATTTATCTTTTTCCCGATCTAACTCAACCATTTAGGGCCATTGAATTAGGCTCTTTCATAGCACCATGTAACATTTATTGGGAAATAAATATCCACTCTTGGCTGGACTCGAACCTATAGATCAGTGGTACGAAAGTATCCCTCTGGTCAAACTGGCAACCTTCAAAATTATTTATTCTATGAAATTTTAACTGAAGTGCTTAGCTTTTAATTTTTTTAAAATTAAGAAATGTAATCTCTGCATAGTCTTTTAAAATAGATAGTTATTTATTCTTATTTTGCAATTTAGTATATTAAAAAACAAACCTATTGATTCCATTTTAATACTTGATTCGTGTAAAAATGTTATAAAACATTACATAATTAAGTGTGCCAGTAGTATTATTATAAGGAGGAATGGGGACATAGCAGGCGAGAGGCACCTAGTGAGAGCCTTTGAATGAAGTTCCGACTGAAAGCTGTTTCTCGTCTGGAAGTACGCCAACATATCACAATAAGAATGATAAGAGTTGTAAGTGATAAGTGCTTCTTTGTAATAGGTCAGTAATTATAATCTAGCTTTAAACATTTTAAGAAAAAGTTTATAATTATTCTGTTATCATCATTAATAACCCTTAATATGGAACATCAATTCTTTTTTTTTTTTCCATAAACTTCAGTAAATATAAATCATTTACAACTTCATTTGCTGTAAACCCTCTTCTAGCGTGTCCCGTGAATAGCTTGATTTCCTTTTGGAAAATTTGCTAAAATGGAATAAGTCATTTGACCGGTAAGGAGCAAGTTGAATTTTTCATTTTCATTTAAGGAATACTTTTTAAAAATTTAAATCAAAGTTTTCAAATTACTCACTGTATCCAACAACTCAATAATCTTTGAGAGGAAGTATATATAACCCAAATTATTCATCTGAAAAAAAATGTTAAGAGATATTATATACTTATATAAGTGTATTATTAAAAAAAAACATAATGGGATAGTGAAAAAAATGTATACAATAGTGTTATTCGTATATTTATCTAATCTATTAAATTCAGAGAATCATAAAATCATTTGATACTGTTTTATAAATAGTTTTCTTTTGAACCATATTACATAAAAAAAAAAACATATAAACTAAGCTTGTTCCTTAATAATGTAGTAGATAAATTTTTCTTTAAATTGAATTGAATCTTCTATTTAATCTTTCATAAATATTTTTTTCCTAGTGCTATAAAAATATTCAAAAATTTATAAGCCTAAAAAGTATTCAATTTAAACTAACAATAATTTGTAAACACAAATTTGATTTTACGTTATAAAAATATGGTTTCTAAATGCTTTCAATTACATTACTAAATATATTTTAAAATAAGCGCTTTTTTATTTCAAAGCATTTTAAATTTTATTTTACGCTTTCAGCAGATTTCTTTCTAGCTATCCAATGACACATGTCAAAATATTAGATTCTTCATTTACCCTCCTTAGAGGTTTAAGGGGACTATGAAAATTTTCATTAAAAAACACTCACACAAAAAAACTGTTAGCGTTATCAAAATTTAAAGAAATGAAACTATATTCAGTATAAGAAAAGTTTTTTCTTTTACAAATTACTGATCAATTTAATGATACCAGAACCTGATGTATTATGCTTGAATACTCCCCACTGCCATGGATGTTTAGAATTAGGTTCTCACTTCTAGATAACACTTCTCTTACGGCTTTAAGTGGATACATAGAAAACTCTAAATAAATAAATAAAAATAAGGAAGAATAGTATTAAGGGGTTGAATTTCAAGCTAAGTCTCACACCTAATGATTTTTTCTTTTTGAAATCTTAGCAAGAAGAGAAGAGGGTTAGAGTGACTAACTAAGCCAGTATTACTCGAATTATTATATTCTGACGTAATATAATAATTAGAGATAAAATGTAATACATTTTCACCTACCTCTTGTAACGTCACAGGATCTAGTGCTCTTGGCATACAGTGTCCAATGTTGAACTGGCCATACATTGAAGTGTGAAGCTGAAAGATAAAGAAAAAAGTATCAGAAAGTTCATTTCATTGAGACATGTTAATTATTTTACTAATTTATTTTTGACATAAACAGATTATGTTGATTATTAAAGTACAGAAACATGTAACTTTATAGCTAAGAAGAATTTTCATAGTTCTACTAGTAGACAATTCATCACTTATTTATAAGAAATATGAATAAAATCAAGCCCTCTAAGATTATCAAATGCTATAGAACTGATACAAATCAAATTCAAATACCCTAAATATAATATTATAAATGTAAATTTCTATAAAAATAATATCTATATAAATATTAAATACTAAGTAATAAAAGGAACCGAGATATCGGATCCCAACTATCTGACGGATGTGAAAACCCACGGACTTACTTCAGGAGAAACAATACAGATGAACATTGGAAAGGCCCTGAGAAAGTGGACAAGTCTATGTTCGATCTGAAGATGGCAGACCACTATCGAAAGTGCTCGCCATTAGGACGTGGATTCAATGACAACGGATTCCTGTTTGGTATAATGTTGATTATATATCTTAATATACAAATATTGATGTAGCAAAATAGTTCAAATATCAAATATTAGGTGTAATTTCTTTTTCAAATCGAGAAAGAAATATTCAAAATTAAATTCCTTTTTTTGTGATTCCTAATTTATGGAACACAATAAAATAGATTTTTGTCCAGAAGTAGCCTTGACCAAGAAGCGTATACGCCAAATGAAACATAATAATGAGGTGGCCAAGAATCCCATTCCTCACAAAAACAGTGATAATTAATCAAATGAAATGGAAACGAGGAGACTGTTTTATTGAACACCGTTCCAAAATTATTATAACGGGCTAAATTAAATTTTTATTTATTCTTATTCATTCTCAACTTTGAAGAAAAAAAAAAAAAAAACCAACATAAAAAAAACAGAAAAAGATCTAAAAAATAAATGACAAAAGTAGTATTATAGAATGAAGCCGCTTAGAAATTAATATGGGATGAAAATGAAAAATTCCAAATAAAGACCCGTCTCCTCGAAAGAAGAGAAAAGAAGAATGTATTAGCGAATGGAGAATACTCGAAACAAAGGAAGGAAGAACATGCTGGAAGTGATTGATTCCTTGTAATATCACGACGGGGAAAATAAATGATAATAACTGTCTATGTTTATAAAAAAATAGGTTGTGGTAAATCTGTAAACTTCCAATTATTTTACATTAAACATTTCACGCAGGTAGGATTGAAGTTTTATACTCATAAGCTGTTTTACGAGTCACTGAATACTCATATTTAATAGTTTGTATACAACCGTTTACTTTCCATCATTCCTTGCCTAATTGCCTTTGGCACAAAGCTCACCTCAGGTGATTATAGTTTATTACCTCATTGGAAGAATAAACTACCTTGTGACGTCATTAAAATTTTATGGTACATACTAAATCGATACTTTGATTGACATCGAATACTTTGGTCGGCAACAGAAATAGCCTGTAACCTACCCACAATAAAAGTACTTGTGATTCGACATGTTTATGTTTATGAAGCTATCCTCCTTTATGGTTTTATTTCACAACATTTGTTTCCTTTGTATTTATTTGTTCTATCAAGATTATTCAATCTTCTTATATGATATTTGTATCTAGCTACACCCTCAGAGACAGCGAAGAATTTTAAGGTAATTTTCGCTTTTATAATGTTTTTACACTCATAAACAAACAATTTTCTTTAAGTTTTCTTTCATTCTCTCTTGTATGTATTTTTCAGTACACACTCTTCACTCTTACAGTACACTCTACACTTTTCAGTACATTCTCCCTTGATATTGTCCGCTTATTATAGTAGTGATATGAATGTGAAAAGGGTTGGTTTTCGACTTTCTAAATTACATAGACACAATTTTTCAATGTCTTTATTTTGTCTATTACTAAGAATAGTTTAATGTTAACATAATAGTAACTTTAGTTACTATTAAATTAATAGCTGGACTTTTGTCCTGCCTCCAAGACGGCATCAATTATTTTTAATGCAGATAACATTTGTGTGAAACTGTATTCATTCTTTTCACTTGTTGCAATATGATTCCTTTCCTTATCTACTGGTAATATCATACTACTAAAATATTTTAATGATAGATAAATACCTCTGCTTTAAAGACTTCAAATTTAAGCATCTTAATTAGGTGATATTTAAGAAAATAAAGTTTGTAAAACTATTTATAACGCACAACATAGCAAGGAGAGCAGCCGGGCGTGGCCGTGGCGGAGATCGGGGGGTGGGGCTTTGGCCCTTCTTGGACAGGGAACTTGACTCAACAAACCTTACAATAAGACTGGTATCATTTATTACATTAAGTCACGCACTCATATACTAAGAACTGCTAAAAGAAAAATGGTGTAATGATATCATAGTATACTTAAGACTGACGATTAGAAGTATTTACAGTAGAATAATAATTAAAAAAAAAAGATTAAAATTTCAAAGAGCTCTTGTCCTAATAATGATTTTTTTTTGTATCAATAATATAACTATAATAAAATGAATTATAAAAATTTGAAAAAATATCTATCTTGCATAACATTAAATTCTACAACGATGATAGACAACAGTATTTGAGGCAATAATGACCCTCAGTGGTTGCCATGCCTTTAAATAAG
>KZ807626.1:339232-358986 GCA_000696205.2 Oncopeltus fasciatus | reverse complement strand
GGGGCGCCAGGCTAGCTCAGGGGATCCGTACGGGTCTCGCAATCCTGACGCCGCGGGTTCAAATCCCGCCCAGGTCAATCTTTTATTTATATATGGAAGCTTGTCCTGAGCCATGGGTGTTTAAAATGGGGTGGCAACCTGTAGATAGCCCCTCCCTCCAATGACCCTAAGTGGTTGCAAGGGAGGCTAACACAGCAAAAAAAAAAAAAAAATATTGAGGGATTCTCTTAATCGACAAATCACCTGTATGGCGGACTTGTTGGTTTCTCACACGCTTATTTCAAAAGCCTTATTTTATTAATTTAAATTAACACAAAAGAACAATTATTCTCTTTTTTTAAGAGTAATTTGGTAATTTCTGTATAAGGGGAGGATATTTTTTTTTTTTGCTGTGTTAGCCTCCCTTGCAACCACTTAGGGTCATTGGAGGGAGGGGCTATCTACAGGTTGCCACCCCATTTTAAACACCCATGGCTCAGGACAAGCTTCCATATATAAATAAAAGATTGACCTGGGCGGGATTTGAACCCGTGGCGTCAGGATTGCGAGACCTGTACGGATCCCCTGAGCTAGCCTGGCGCCCCAGATCTTTTCCCCTTGGATGAGTATCTTTTGAAAACACATACTTTTGCCCCAAACCTGCAGGATCTTGCCTTTCATAATTCTTTTATTAGTTCTTCATGGTTTATTTCTTGCAGTTTTGTCCCAAGCTCTTCCCTATATTTTTGCCAAACTAGCGGATTCTGAAACTGTGAAATGTTGACCTTCCATAGGATCTTTTAGGTGTTTTCCTTGGCTTAAGGAGTCACATATCAGCTATGTGCATCATATGGCCTGAGTCTATTTCTGCTACTCTTACGACTCTACATCAGAGAAATCCCTCTTATATTTTTATTGTACAAGAAGTAATCTATAATACTGTTAGCATTCTTCTCTTGGGCACTAAATGTTATCTTGTGGACTTTTTTTTGAGGTAATAGAAAGAGAGGGTTTTTAATTAGAAGACCTTAATCTTAATTAATTAATCAGACACTAACTACTAGGTTTTTTTGTGTGTGCACATCGACTGCCAGTGGTCAATAGCACTTACTGACCATTAGTATTTTTTGTATCTTCTCCATTATATTTCCCCATCACTCCATGGGCTCAGCTGACATCATTTCCTCTCTTAACATTGAAATCACCCATCAGTATTTATCTCTCTAGGAATAATTTTAATTAAAGTTTAGTATTTTTAATAATAATATGGGCTTTTAAACAAAGAAATTATCACCAGAGTTCCCATTCCAAAATATATTCATAGATTATATTAGCTAGCAGAAAAGTTCCAAATATATTCTAAGACTTCTTAGCTCTTATTTTTAAATAAATACATTTATTCAAAGTAGTTGTAACCCAGAAAAAAAATATTTAATGCACATACAGAATTATTTAACTTACAATTTACAACTTGTGCTAGATAACATCTTTGTCTGTGGACTTGGTTGGAACAACAAACCTAAATAACAATTATATAAAAAAAAAATTAACTAATTTTAAGTTTGGTTATCACACTCTTTAATTATTCTGAATAAATAATTAATTGTAATTAAATTAAAGATGTCCACCCAAGGGATGATATTTTATAATTGTCATTGTTAATAAAAATTATTTAAATCACTTAAATTTAATTGACTTAAATATTTTAAAAGTTAAAAAAATTCTTGTTCAGGAAACTACAAATAAAATAAGTTACTGTTTTATGATATCATATTTTTCTTGTGAAGAAAAATTTACTTTTTTTTTTATGGTGAAAATAATCTTTGCCTAGATTGTTTTAATTAAATTTGTGCCTCATTATTTTAATTAAATGTTCTAATTCAAAATTTAGAAAATTCTAATTCTAATTACAGAAAATTTAGGCAGTATCATCCAAACAAAACAGTCTCTGGAAATACAGCTCTTTGGTGGAAGTATCTCTACACGGGAGTCCTGGAACAGAGGGTGAGACCATACACTTGGAGTCACATTATAATGCACAGGTAATATACTCCAAATATACTTTTAATTAATTTTATTTGCTATTTGTGAGATTATTCTTTTGTTAGATATTGTAGAGTAGTTGATTATTAATAGCTTGCTTAGATAAAATATATCTTATATAACCCAAACCATTGAAAGAAGAGCCAATAAAAATATGGCTTTTATTATTCTGCTTCATGTAAAATCATGCACATTTGCACATGCACAAAAACACATGCATAAACACATGTATGAGCATGTAGACACATACCCACATATATGCATGCAATACACATACTTACAAGGTTTTTAGTTTTTGTGTGCACGCACATATTCAAATGTTCACATATACACTTTTTCTTTTCCTTCCTCCCTTCCTTTTAATCTGGAAGAGCATCCAGCCATTACAACCAAAGGCGCCTCAGTTTCTCACTAGTGCCTTTATCCCATTCTGACTTTCCATCAACTTCAACTTTCTTTCTAATTCTTTCATTTCTTAGGCAGTCTCATCTCATTTTTCTCACCCATTTTCAGATATGCCTCATTTTAGTTGTACTTATTCTATTTTTAAGTATTTCTAGTGTTTCTCAGATTTCACTACTGTGGAGCAAAGTAGGGAGAGTTTTTTTTATGTTAGATATTATTATTAGATGATTTTAGTTGGGGTTCGGTCAAGGTAGATTTAAAAAAAACCAATTTAACAAAAGTTTACTTTTTTAAAGATTATCTGTCAACTCAGTCATGGAAATGTGAACTTAGGGACAGGACGTCCTCTCTCGTCTTCGTGATAGGCAGCCCTGAAGATGGCTTACAAAATAAGCCGAAACGTTGGCAGATAATCTTTTAAAAAATGCACTTTTGTTAAATTGGTATTTTTTTGGATCTACCTTGACCAAACCCCAACTAAAATCATCTAATTATAATGCTTTATATATCCTTAATTTAACATACCTTCTATCTTTACTCTCACCCATGATGGAATTGCAAATTTAGAAGTAAATATTGTGTTGTTGACCTTATCATCAACTTCCCCATTCCTGTTTGTTATTGCATCCAGATAGATACAGTTATCATGTCAATTTAAGTAACCATTTCTGTTATATTTATCTTTGGCTCTTTTGTCATTCAATGATGGCTTGATACAGTTTATACTATGGGTCAGTTACTACAATTATTTTATCCCCCTGCAATAAAGCTTGGACTTCAAAATGTCTCAAATTTCATAATCTCACTATGCTTCTGGCCATTCTTTTGCAGATTTTATGTTTTATGAAATTTTGAAACTGTAATAGACTTTAGTTATTTCCCTGTTTCACTTCTTATTCTGTGGCAAAAGGCCTGAATTCAGCCTCAATTATTCTAAAAATACCTTTTAGATTTTGATATACCGATTTATCGGCAACTATAAGGCTTCTAGGAATATGCTTAACCTTTAGCACTGTCCTTAGTTCATGCCTTGGGCCTAGTCAAAAATGTCTTTTACATCTAAAAACATCATGAAGATATTTTCATTTCTTTTCACAAGTTTCTCCCAAATTTAAGAATCTAGGAGAAAATATGTGGTTGTTTTATTTTTAATTTATTTTATTTTATTTTTTCTGGAGTATGAAAGCAATTTTATTTTTTCTTCTTTTAGTCATAGCAAAAAAGCCTTTTTCTTTCAAGCCTGGGTATGCACAAATAGCTCAGGAGCAAAGCTTTCAAACTTTCAAATCAACAACTTTCCAATCACATAAATGGTAATAGTATGAAGCCTGCTTACAAACAAACTAGTTAACATTTTCAAAAATTATGTTCTTCTATCAGTTTTTCTATTTTTAAAATCAGACATATTCTCTTAATTTTTCAAGTATTTGAGCAAATTAGTGACAAAAAAAAAATGCTTTGTAGTATTAAAATAAAATAGTATAATAGGGATATTGGTATATTTAAGTATTTTCATTAGGAAGAACTACAGGAGATATAGAGATATTTACAAACAGACACTTCTGAAGCCAACTGATACAGAGCTAAAGCTAGACCTTCAGCAATCAGAAGATACTTTATCAATTACTGACATTATTATTGCAAGGGAAGATGCTAAAATTCAGGTATTTATTTCTCAGCTAATTTCCCTTACTCACTGGCCAAATTTAGAGTATCTGTTCTATAATTGTTCTCTTATAATCTGTAGTTGCTGAAAGAAGAGCCAGAGCGTGTAAATATTTTTGAAAAAAATGGAGTCTGGTGGAAGAGAGGGCCAGACTCAGAACCTCACCTGGAACTTCAAGTATCAGCCGGTACTGGGAGGGGAATTTGGGCTCAATTGTCACCTTCAGAAAAGACTAAGCTGTGTGATGCCATTGGGTATAATGAAGCCAATCCAGCTACAGTTGAAAAGCCCAAGCAGTATATAGGTAAGTGACAGGGACTCTTTAACTAACTAGGGAGCCTTTTAATTTTTTTTTTAAAGATTAATTTGTTTTAAAATGGACAAATTATTCAAGTAAATTGCTTTGTATGGCAAAGAGGTATCTACCAGCTTCAAGCTTGCAAGTGTCCCTCTGAAGTAAATTCTTCACTTAAGGAGTAACTGAACCACTGAAACTGAGAGGTCTTTCAATCTTCTTCTTAAAAAACTTTATTAAATAANGTTTTGGAAGGTCAGGGATATATATACATATATAATTTTTTGCTTGTAAATTTAGTTAAAACTTTTATAAATTTATATTTAATTACATTAATAATTATTTTTCAGAACATAAAGTAAACTTTACTCTGGCTAATTGTTCTTTAAGCCTTTTGAATCGAGGCCATGAGGTACTGGTTCTCACTTTGGCACAGTTCTTAGCAAGCTTAGAAACACGACCTTCTGCTAAAGCATTTAAACTTTCTGCCAGAGTTGAAAGTTTTGTTATTGAAGGTGCTAGTATAGAAAATGATCTCCTACCTGTGATTACTGCAGACAATATTTATACAGGTAAAAAAAAAAGAAAGTATTTTATGCCTTATCTAAGGTTCTTTAGTTTTAATGCACACATTGAAAATATAAAAACAGATTAAGAAAAAAAATTTAAATAATTTAAATTCTTGAAGAATTTAAATTATAAGATTTTAATTATAAACAAGTTAATACTACATTATCTCAATTTATTTCAAACTCAATTATGTTTCCCAAATTGTTTAAAATCAAGAATACATTTCATAGTCATATGTAATATTCTAGTATTATTCTTTTATCATAAATATAGCAATGTATTAGAAAAGCTTATATTTAGAATTGGGGAAATAACAAGTTAGACAATTGGTCTAAATAAAATTTTAGTCAAAAATTTTAATTGCTGGAATATAAACCTAAGAATTTTCTTCTCTATTAGTATTATACGCATATTTATAGCTTATATATAACTTGATATTGTTTAGGAATTTGGTCATTCATGGTAAACTCTTAATTTGGTAAAACTTAAAAGTTACAAGAAAAAAAACTGAACTAGATTGATTAATATCCTTTAATTTCTGTACTTCTGTTAATATAGAATAAAGTTATCTTTATTTTATGTTCAAAAGGAGAGTTTGTTGACCGTAGATATTATTCTAAGATGATTTTAGTTGGGGTTCGGTCAAGGTAGATCCAAAAACACAAATTATAAAATGTATTTTTTAATAAAGGATTATCTGCCAACGTTTCGGCTTACATTGTAAGCCATCTTCAGGGCTGTAGAAATACAATGTCATGAGAATACAATAATAATTTAAATTAGTATAATAGAGAATTGCAATAATATAATGTGATATCAAGAGTATGAATTTAGAAAGCTGTGTAAGAAAATTTAAAGTTTATGAAAAACAATTTGAAAAAAAACCAATTTGAAAAAAAAAAAAAAAAAAAAAAACATTGGACAAACAAAAAACCTGATTTCCCGCAGAATTAATAACTATAAAAATGACATAAAGAATAAACTAATAAAAACTGCCCTCACTGTTTAGTGAGGCATGTTTATGTTTTTCATGAAGTACACACATTTGACTTCGAGAGCTTAACCATTCTTTCCACTGAACCCTATCAACACAAACGTCTTTTGTCTGAAACCATTCACATCAACTTACAACACTATCCAGTTAACAACAGAACAGACATAGAACAAATTTCCTCAACTTATTCTAACATTTTCAACATTTTAAAAACCATCAGCCCTCCATCTCAATAAACCTGTCAAACATTTTTCCCAGTTCCAAAGTCACTTATTCCCAATAATAACCTTCCTTTTTTTCCTTTGTCCTTTTTATTGCCCTCTCTTGCAACAGACCGCTTTCCATTTACACCTTCCGCCTTGTACCTGCTACCCCCACTCCTTTTACCTCTCAATTTGTGTGGTAAATTACTGCTTTAATGATATTTCAATTTTTTTCTTGTCAATAAGCTGTTTGTTTGCATGTTTTTTTTTGTTGTTTTTTTTTTCAAATTGGTTCTTTTTCAAATTGTTTTTCATAAACTTTAAATTGAATCACATTGATATCTTACAGCGGTAATCTAATCTAAGATTTCCTAAATTTTATGGAAAATGGATATAAATAAGAATATATGAGAACATTTCATTTATATAAAAGAGTGCATTTCATTTATATAAAATTTCCTTAAAAAAAAGAAGAGGTTTAGTACCTTCAAATTTATATAAATGATGAAGTACCTTCTTCAAAATTCTGTTTAATTTCTTACCTGATGAGTGACTTTTATCATTTATCATTGGGTAAACCTTCTCTCACAAGCCCATCACAGTTTTTTATTTTATTTTACCCCACTAGTATTTTATTTTATTTTATTCTACTGTCCATTTGGTAACAGTATAGATATTGCTATATAGCTCTAAATATGACATGATTACTATCTATCATGAGTGTTTATTTATAGCATTTCAATATTATTAATTTATAACTAAATAATAATAATAAATAATTAAAATAGCCCTAAGCTTTTAATATAATTACTATAGAAACCTAAAAGTGTCTGTTACCATAATGAACTGCTAAACCAAATGAGCTATATATTTCCATGGCGATTAAAAAGATTTTCTAGTTTTTTTTTTTAAATAGAATCACTACCATATTTTAGGGCTCTCTGTAGGACCTGAAGATGGTGTATTGACACCAAAACTGGTCACTAATAAAAAAATTATTTGAATCAGGAAAGACTATATTTCTTTCATCCGTCAAATAAAATCACTCTTCTTAAACAGTGAGTGTAATGATTAAAATTATTGTTATAATTGTTACATAATATTATTAGTTAATTTAATTTGTAAAAATTGTATTCTTTTTAGGTAATACTGGCACAAACTTTCTTTCAATAGACTTTGAAAAAAACCCCTTAAACTCAGAAGCTGAATATGGCCTGACCCTTAACCTTGAACCTGTGGAAGTAGTTTATCATGAGGTATATTTAAAATAAATTTCTTAAATTGTATAACTAAAAATTATTATTTTTACATGAAATCTTTCTTATATTTTCCAAAATACTGATGTTTTTATCATTTTTCAGCATTCTATTTCTGAGTTGATGAGCTTTATACAAACAGCAACTGAATCCTTGTCACAAGTTTGTAAATCCGTGTCAAAAGGATGTGTTCATGGAATCAGGACAGTTGCAAACAAGGCTGTAAGGCGTTCAAGTGCTATTGAGCTAAACATTGACCTTAAACTTCCATACTTAGTTATCCCTGAAATGGGAACTTTGCAAAAGTAATTAATTTATCATTTATAAAATCAAATTTTAGAATACATTTAGTAAGGCCTACATAATTACAAATGAGTACTAATTATATTATAGATGAGTAAGAATAATAATTTGTGCATGGAGAACCATAGACTGACTTCTTTGATATATAGATTGTACTATACTTTCTAATCTAAATGTGTGTAATACAGTACTCTGCTCTTTCATATCTTATTTATTTTATATCAAATTACTGAAACATACTTCATTTTGTTAGTATAAATTTTCGGGCTTCCTGGGTCAAAATTAATTTTTGGGCAAAATTTCTTGTTGTAAAAAGAAATTTTATCCAATATCTAAGTGAAATTATAATAACTTTTTAATGGGTCTGCTGATTACTCACATGTGACTAAAACACTAATCCACCCACTGAGTCACACTCAAGTGAGCAGCAACAAAAAATGAATAAATCCTTTTCTATTTTTTTTTTCATTGCATTATTTTCTTCTAGTTAATTACATAATACTATTTCATGTTTTATTGGCTTTGTTTTGATTTTTTAATTCCAACCGCTTTTATATAATAAGAAAAATCTACTTGTAGATGCAAAAATTTAATTATTTTAACTCTTTATTAAAAATAATAATAATTCCTTTTGCATAAAATACTTAAGAAAGAAGTAATTTCATTTCATTATTTTTGTATATTTCCCTCAAGAAAATTCACATTAGTACCGTAATGTGACATGCAACTTGAAAAATTCTTCGATTTTTCACTGGTCCAATATGTGTGTGTGTTTTGGAAGGTCAGGGATGGATGTGATATATCATATTTCTGCTTCTAGAGGGATTGGAAGGATTGGTAAAAGTTAAATATATTTGTGAAGTGTGAAGAAAGTATGAACATTTCTTTATAAGAAATCAGTTAAAATAATTATTTGATACAAAAAAATGTATACCTATTTTTTTAAATTACTAATATTATCAAAAATAGTATATTAAATTATACTTTTAAATACTCATAAATAAAAACTATAGTAGAATATTTTTTAAAAATGTTTTAGTATGGACCTGACTGCCCAAAAGTGATATTTGAAAAACAGTATTTTAATAAAAACATGCTTTAGTAATAATCATGAGAATAGAAATCTTTGTTTAACTGTAACTTATAAACTTCATTCCAGTATACATTCAGTATGTAATACAATTAACACAGGGACTAAATTGTAAATTGTATGCTGCAAGATCCTAAACCTTATTTTATAGATCTATTCAGACTTGTTTGGTGCATAGTCAGATGATAAGTATTTATTTACTTATAATTATAATGAAATATAAGTTTCTTATATATAAGAAGATATATGTTAGGAGAAAAATATAAGAACATGAATAAAAAACCATCACAGGAGAGTACCATATTTCCTTATTATCCTTTTACTCTTTGCTTAACTTGTAATGCTTTATTTTAAACATAAAAGCAGAAGGTGTGCTTTAGATATGGCTCTTTTGAAAATTTGCAATTTTTAAACTCATATCAAATTCATTAAGCACATTAAGTATAATAATAACATTTTCTGAACTTTTTTCTCCTTTTTTTTTTTTTTAGAGGTGGAAACTTATTAATTATTGATTTTGGCCACATTACAATCAAAAGCGAATTACAACCTAATAATTTGTGCCTAGAGGACGCAACACAAATGGAAATTGAAGAAAAATTGTATGATAGATTTCACATAGAATTTTCTGATTTTCAAGTTCTCTTTTGTGATTCAGGTAAAATTTGAAAGCTGTAAATACTATCTGCAGTTTAGTGAAATTTTTCTTGTAATGATAAATGTTTTCTTAGGAGACCTATGGAGGGATTCAAAGAAGCTTCCAGATTCAGATTTGCACTTGCTTCCAAAAGTCCAACTACAGATCGCCTTTTCAAACAGTATAAAACCTGAATACAGGCTTCTCCCAAGGTAAAATTTTAAAAAATAAATAAATTATACCAAAACTGGTTTTAAAAAATGTTGTATAAAGTAGTGTTCTACAGTTACTATAATGAGGAAAATTTTGATGAATACAAATTTAAGAAGATTCAACAAAGAAACACTATTCTGATAGAATTTGCTTTTTTTTCTTTTTTTGTGGAGTGTAAAACATGAAATTCATCAACTTTTTTTCCTAAAAAAAATAAGAATTGTCCATAATATACTTAATTTTAATGTTTTAAAAATTAGAGATAATTATTCATATTTTATTTTTGTCTATACACCCATTGTATTAGTGCATATAAAAATATTGGTCAGAAGAGAAATCCTGTTCTAACTAATTTTGTATTCTAGGGACCGTATACAACATTATTTTCCGGTTTATTTATTAAAGAAATTATGAATCATAAAATAAAGAAGTAGTTAATAGTTAATTAATGAAAATATAATTAATCTTAATGAAAATATAATCATGAGCATAGAAATCAATCATGGGGTCAATAATCTGGATCAAATATATCAAGAAAGTTTATTTTATCCCTTTCTTTTTTTTTTTAGTAAGAAATTTTACTTTTGTCATTTATTTTAACCCTTTTGATATTTATTTTTACTCCTGTTTCATATTAAAATCTCAATATTATTACTATAGAACTTCTATGTAACTTTTGATGTGTACCTATCTGTTAAAATAATCTTTACAAGTCTTACAAAAGTTCTTTTTTCTAATCTTTATATTTAGCAAATAACCTATATTTTTAAGAAGTCTGATTTCTCGATCAAATATTTAGAAGACTGTGAGAAACATAAATCCTTCCCATTGTAAGTAGTGCTAAACTGTAATTTTGTTTGGTTAAATTATATTTATCATTTTTTTTTTTTGCACAGTGTTAATTGTCAATGAAGCTTAATTGAAATCATATGACATTAATTTTTTTCCATAAGGTAATAGTATTATTTTTGGAGAATGGATTTGATTAGAAAATTATTTTATTATTGTTCTACCTTTATGTTTTAAAATATGTTTTGTGTGTAAGATGGAATCTTCCAAAAAATGTCTGTAAAACTGAAAGTGAACTCTATCCATTAAATCTATTTGAGTTATGTATAAGACTTTCCAAAGTTTAACAATTAACCATTAAAGGCCAGATGTCCTTTTTATTATTCATAAGTACTCAAGACAGTTTGATTATTTGCTAAGTTTGCCTAGAGAAAAAAAAATGGGGGCTGTGCCAGGCGCTAGCAACCCATATCAGATAACCAGAGGTTCACCTATCAATATACTATGTTCAAAGAGATTATTCCTGACATATTCATTATTTTCAGGCATAAAATGAATGCTTCTTTGATCAGCCTTAAGTTAAACGTATCAGATAGAAAAATTGGATCAGTAATGGACTTCCTAGACAATTTACCTCTTCCTAGTCCAAATACTGTTCATGTCTCTATATCATCAAATGTGGTTTACTTAGCTTCCATACCAGAATTATCTAAAGATGAATTTAAAGGAGACCTAACTATCAACTACCTTACTCAGATTAAAATAGATATAGTATCAGCAGAATTGAAAAAACAGAAAAAAATTGTTCTTCCACAAAAAGACAAAGTTGCTGCTAAAATGGCAATGCTGCAAGTTGACAAGTAAGTATTTTTTTTTTTTTTGGTATTTAATCCCACATAAATTTTAACAATTTTTAGTGCAAGGGAACAGAATAAAAAATCTAACTGTCCCAGCCGGCCTGGATAGCAGGAGATCCAGGTTCGAGTCCTGGCTGGGACAGTTAGATTTTTTATTCTGTTCCCTTGCACTAAAAATTGTTGACAAGTATGCTTTTTCAATCAAAATGTGTTATTTAAAGGACGCCAAGTACTCAAGTACTTTTTATTTTTAGGAGTTTTGTGTCATCAGAACATAGTGATGAAGAAAATGAACAGTGGGCGAGAACAGTTGACCTCCCAGGCTTTGATGACAATATTTCACCTAACAATATCATCACGATGCTACTGCGATTTATGATTGGAGAGGTATTTATTTTTCATGTTTCAATTATTCACTGAATACACTTTTCCTTCAGATAGTTTGTAAATTGCTTACTCTCAGTGATCTATGCTAAAATAATATAAATATTAATATTAACTATATTAATATAGTTAAAATCAAATGCCTCTGAGTCATAAACTATGTGCTTCTGGTACATTAATATAGTTTAAGTTGAATGCCCCCCATCATAAGCTTTGTACTTCTTTTTTTTTTTTTTTTTTCTTTTCATTTTTTATTATTTTGAGCAAGATCTCTATTTATTCTGTTTGTGATTTCACCATGTTTTATATAGTTTCAAAAATAACTTATTTTCTAGGGTTAAATGTTTTATCTCTTTCACAGTAAAATGCTTTAGTGTTGTGGTATTCATACTTTAATATTTTTCAATGCAAAAGTTACTATTTTATTATAACTATATAGTTGTCATCAAAATTACTGCCTCAGTAAATTAAAAGACCTTGAACCCAGCCCAGTTGAATTCCATAGCTTTTTTCTTCTATCAAGATCTTTTAAATTATATATAAAATTTTATTTATTTATATATATTTATAGTCACATCATATAGGCCTGAATTCAATTCAGTGATGATATTTATAATATATTTAGAGCTTTGTAATATCACCTAAAGATCTATTTTTAAAAACCATTCAGATATGCAGAAAATAAAAATTTCATTAAAATATTCATTTGGAGTGAGTTCCTTTTAATATATGATAGAAGATATAATATTGGAATAAATAATAAAATGCAATGCTTTTACTTTTCAATACTACTGCAAACCTTAAATTTAGTGTAATTCAACTATCATACTCTCACCAATGCCGTCTTTACTATTGACACCTGTACCCTTACCATTAATGTTTTCTACAATATCAACTGTCTAAAAAAAAAAAAAAAAAATGGGAAGGTCCCCCACAACTATATATTAAAGAAAGAAAAGATGGCATCAATATTAAGCCTGATATCATAAATACTATATTCGTTAAAAAGGTATTTCCAATAAATAGTTTAGCATGTATCTGATCGCATTATAATGATTTCTTGACCACAAACAGTAAATGTAAAAGTTTGACCACTTGAATTTTCAATGGGCACTTAATAGGTACTATACTGAATTGTTTCCCACCAAAAGATTGCTGGAGAGATGTCCTATTCACAAAACTGAGTGAGTTTTTATTAATTAAAAAGTCCCTGGATCACATTCTGTAGTAGGGTTATTGGTTTGGATACCTCTAAAATGAGCCAGTTAATGAAATAATGTTTATTATATGACTCAATATCTAGCTATATATGTGTGTGTGTGTGTGTGTGTGTGTGCGTGCGTGTGTGTGTGTGTATAGAAAATGAAACACTCAAAGCTGTGATATATATAATAAATAAGAACAGGTAAGAGAAAGAGTGCAGTGAGCACACAAAAAGAAAAAATTACACCCCCCCCCCTCCCCCAAGGAAAAATTCTCGCTCTTTATCAGTGAGAAGTGAAAATATATGTAATATATATAGAGATTGAAGAATACCTATACCAGATAATCTATTAAAACCTTCTAGCTTTTAGAATAAAATGGTTTATCATAGCTTACCTAGCTGGCAAATTACTCTTAGATGTTATAGAGAATGGGTATGGGAAGATTTCTGTTTAAATATGATTGGCAACTCATTTTCAACCTTTAATAAAGAGGAAATACATTATATAAAGCTCTTAGCTTAAATGCCTGAACTGATTAGAAAACAGCTCATATCCTGATTGAAATCAGATATCTAATTCATTGCTGGGATATACACAAATTATGGATAGCCTATTAGATAATCAAGCTATAGAAAATTGCTAAATAAAGAAACTCAAAGAAAAATTTTCCTTGTGATCAAATCCAAGTGAAGATGTATTGAAGAGAGCTCTGTGTGTGTCAATATATACTATATGCATATTTATTCTCTCTCTCTCTCTCTCTCTCTCTCTCTCTCTCTCTCTCTCTCTCTCTTACTCTCTCACTCAATCCCTCACTTTCTCTCACACACATGCACAAAAAGGGACATTATAAATTATTCTATTCTTTAAGGTTAACACAAAATTTCAATTTTCAGATTGTTATTCAGCTCTGCAGATCATGCAATAGAATTGATAAACCTTATCTGATGCTTCGAATTGCCAAAATATGTTGTGATGCAGCTCTCATGGAATATGGCCCAGCTATTCAAGCTTCCTTGGGATCTGTCCAATTAGTAGATAAACTTCATACAGGTAATTCTGGTGAATATTTAGAACTCATTGGGACTGATCCATCTGTAGACATAGCATCTCTTCTCTATAGAAAGGTATGACTTATAAATATTCCAACAATTATTAAAATAAACAATTTGAAAAAAAACCAATTTGAAAAAAAAAAAAAAAAAAAAAAACATTGGACAAACAAAAAACCTGATTTCCCGCAGAATTAATAACTATAAAAATGACATAAAGAATAAACTAATAAAAACTGCCCTCACTGTTTAGTGAGGCATGTTTATGTTTTTCATGAAGTACACACATTTGACTTCGAGAGCTTAACCATTCTTTCCACTGAACCCTATCAACACAAACGTCTTTTGTCTGAAACCATTCACATCAACTTACAACACTATCCAGTTAACAACAGAACAGACATAGAACAAATTTCCTCAACTTATTCTAACATTTTCAACATTTTAAAAACCATCAGCCCTCCATCTCAATAAACCTGTCAAACATTTTTCCCAGTTCCAAAGTCACTTATTCCCAATAATAACCTTCCTTTTTTTCCTTTGTCCTTTTTATTGCCCTCTCTTGCAACAGACCGCTTTCCATTTACACCTTCCGCCTTGTACCTGCTACCCCCACTCCTTTTACCTCTCAATTTGTGTGGTAAATTACTGCTTTAATGATATTTCAATTTTTTTCTTGTCAATAAGCTGTTTGTTTGCATGTTTTTTTTTGTTGTTTTTTTTTTCAAATTGGTTCTTTTTCAAATTGTTTTTCATAAACTTTAAATTGAATCACATTGATATCTTACAGCGGTAATCTAATCTAAGATTTCCTAAATTTTATGGAAAATGGATATAAATAAGAATATATGAGAACATTTCATTTATATAAAAGAGTGCATTTCATTTATATAAAATTTCCTTAAAAAAAAGAAGAGGTTTAGTACCTTCAAATTTATATAAATNGATGTATTTACCGTTTCTTCTTCCGGGTTGGACCGTGTCAAATTGGTGTTATTTGCCGAGCTTTCGCACATCATGTGATGGCTTCTTCAGGGCTGAAAAGAGAATGAAATGGTTTCTCTTTTCAGCCCTGAAAAGCCATCACATGATGTGCGAAAGCTCGGCAAATAACACCAATTTGACACGGTCCAACCCGGAAGAAGAAACGGTAAAAAGATTTATAAGTTATTTTAAAGGAACATAATTTAGTTCAACTTGACTGTGGTTTTTTGGTACAAAGGTTTCACTATTTTTTTTCAAGTGACATTTTAAAATTTATCAGTTAAAATTACATTCAAATTATATTTCAATAAACCTAGCTTAAAATAGCTCTAGTTTATGGTAAAAACTACTTATGACCAAAAAAAGTCTTCCCCTTTATACATCAGTGCACTATCAATATATTTTTTTCTAACTTGGTCAAATTCCAAGGAATTTATAAGCTTAATTGACAAAGCTCATTGAGAGCTCATTACTCTTTTAACATGCATTACCATTGTTTTCTGCATGGTAAAAATAAGATCCTGTTTGCTTTTTTTTTTTACTAGTGAAACCATATTGATGTTGCTCTTCTCTGACATAGCTTTCTGGAATTGGTAATGACTCATTAGGAAGACTTTCTTTTTTTTTCTATTGTGACTATTATTCTAAATGATTGCAAAAAATAATTTCAGTAGTGCTAAAAGCTGTGCAAATAAGGTGATGAAAGCACTCTCGGGCCAAATTATTAAGGCTGGCAAAATTATTGTCTGGAAAGAGAGTCTTGAAATAGTATTCAAATTCAAAATAAATCAACTCTTAGTTCAAAAGAGCTCTATAGTTTTATATTTACAGGGCAACATCAGGGTAGAGGGAGGCTTAGAAAAGTATAAATATGCAAGATCAAAGGTTTTAATTGAAAATTATTAATGAGCACATTAATCCTAAGTAAAACAACTTATCCAGAGATGCCAACTTATCTAAAATAATCGAAACAATTAAATTTTTCTCATAACTCTGTTTTCATTATCTCTACTTGTAGATGTATGTATCTACAGGTAAATGTAAGCATTTACTTATTAGACATAATACTTAGGATCAGTCATTGTTGTAAATTTGGATTACAATTAGAGGACAATTGGTTACAAAGGCAGTCAACAAACTGTGACATATCTCCAATGGGGCAATAAATACATTGCTCTGCCATCAATGCAGCCAATGATATTGATCATTTGATCTTCACTGCGAAAACTATGGGCAAGTTCTTCTTAACTGACCACATTACTGCTTCACGGAAAATGAATTGATACAATTGGTAAATTGGTTAAGAATTCAGAGGCTTGGAAACAGAGTTTGATTCCTATTTGTGAGAGTTTGTAATTATGACTAATTCAACTAAGATGTTCTAACATTTTAGAAGGAACCTAAAATGTATCATTAAGCTTATAGCCAGCAATAAATCTAAATTTGTTTCATGTCTTTTGACAAAGTTTTGATGCAAAAACTGCATTTAATTAATCTTCCGATCATGTTGCCCAAGCTGTACAAAGCAAACTATAAAATAAACTCTTTTAAAAACACTACAACATTAGAAGTTTCTTTGCTGTATTCTTTCTTAGTATCAGGTACTCACAATAAAGTTCTTTTGCAAAGCAGGGGGAAAACAAGGTAATTTATAACCATAATTTTTGTATTATATTCTTGTTGTTCGCGTAAGATGATAATCTAAATTTTAAATAATACATAAAAGCCTTATGAAGGAACTACATAATTAAGAGATAGGAACTAGGTACACTGTGACTAACACTTTAATAACTCACATACACAGATAACTATAAAGGATGTTATGTTGCCTCCTAGATGTTTTATTATACAAAAAGTTTTATATTAAAATAATATATAATATACATTTCATATTATGTACTTCAACACTTGTCACTTACAGTAACGAGGGAAAATCACTATTATAGTTGTTAGAATTCAGCTACAGAATTTTTAAAAATTTTTTAATCTTACAAATCTATAATAACTTTTGATAAACACTTTGACTTGTTGTTTAATAACAATTGACATAAAAATGTCTATAAATTGTAACTTCTAGTATTATTAAGCAAATCCCAGATCTCCAGTACAATAATTACAATATATTTTTTATTAATAGTATGGAAGAAAGCTGATTTTAAAAAATAAGATCCTTTGTTGTTTTTTTAAAATTAATTTTTAATTTTTTTAAGGTGCGTTCAAATTGCCCTGATTTCAAGTCGCATTTTCATAATGTTGAACAGTCATTGGTTCTGGATTTTACAATTGCTAGTATTATTCTACACCGTGAGGCATTTGTAACTTTAAATAAATATCTCCAATACCTTCTGCAAAAGTAAGTTTTCTATAAGTATTTATTTCAAACTTTTCTTATTATCATATCTTCCCCAAAAAATTCAAATTAGTTGCATAAATATAAATAATCTTCAAAGTAACAGTCAATCTTAAAATTAGTTGTTGTTAAAAATGTCACAAATAAAACAAAAAAAAAATCAATTTTGATTATAAATAAGTACTTCCCATATAAGTATCAAATTAATAAATTTGTTAAAAATTATTGTAAAAATAAAAATCTATTGGTTTATGACCCTCCACTT
The DNA here is from genome assembly GCA_000696205.2 of Oncopeltus fasciatus. Taxonomy (NCBI): domain Eukaryota; kingdom Metazoa; phylum Arthropoda; class Insecta; order Hemiptera; family Lygaeidae; genus Oncopeltus; species Oncopeltus fasciatus. The sequence continues at coordinate 341,446 of KZ807626.1, read as the reverse complement.
ATATGATGAATAAATGAATATTCTTTGACTAAGTATAATATAAATAAAATTATTATAAAAGTATAATACAAATTATTTTAAGATTATAACCAACTTTCAACCTTTTAAGTTTTCTCTAGCAACCTTAATTTTAAAGAATAAAATATATACGTGATAGAGCCTAAAAATTCATAATATCAGTTCAATTTCAAAAAGTTAATTTAGATTATTTTCCATTTATGCATTCTTTGTTTTCCAGGATTCAAAGCAGGGAAGTAGTATTTTGGCAAAAAATCTTTAAAAATTGGCCTTTAAAACCTCTGCATGGTGTCTGGGAAAAGAGAACAGATCCACCAATTCCTCCTGGCGCAACTAAATTTAGTTACTCCACACGCCTGCAAGAATTCAGATTGAAATTCTGTGATACAGACATGGATTTTTTGGAAATTAAAGTATTTAATTATTTTTAGTGGTTATTTGCATAGTTATATACTGTGTGTATGTGCGTGCATGCATTTGTGTGTGTGTTTATGTATTTAATAATTATAATTGCTTAATTAATTAATTAATGCTTAATTATTTATTGTTCCAAAATTTTGAAAACCAAGTATTTTGGTTTTTTATAGCATTGAAAATAATATTGTCTTAATCATTTGAGTTGCCTGGGATGAGACTACTACGGGATATATTTATATAAACAAAAGTTATTTTTTTAAAGTTTTTCTGAAAGGAAATCAAGCTATTCACATTGTATTCATATTTTCTTCTTCCAATTTGGACTGTGTCATTTTATTTTTAACAACCAAGCTTTAACTCATAATGCTCTGAGCTTCTTCAGGGTTACATAAAATGACACGGTCCAAACCAGAAGAAAAAAATCAGACTGTAGAAGTCTCCAAGAACTATTCATTGGTTTGATGCAGTGACTTTGATAAATTTATTTGAATCTTCATTACTCTTTCTTAGAAGCTAAAAATATAGTCCTTTCATAAGTATATATATATATATATACACTGCCGGACAAAATTAAAGGTTCACTTACAAATATTTATATTATTATTACATAAGAGATAAAAATAGAAATTCCATTGCCCCAGACTGGACTTTGTGCTGTATCTTATCCAGTTAATCCTGTACCTGTTTATATTCCCACCCGTTTATGGAGAAAAGGGTCAGTTGATCCACTTCTTTTCTTTCTTCCTATCAGTAAATGGTTAGTTGTTAGCAAAGATTTATCTTATTGAAGATTTTCTAACATTTAAGAAACTTTAGATGTTACTTGTGAGTTTAGTAAGAACGTTGTGATGGCCAACAGAAGTGCATTGACGACGAGGAATCAATTCGTGCTGTTGCTTTGAGTGAAGAAGGGTTTTCTCAAAGGCATATTGTGCAACGGCTCCAGCGGTCACAATCCGTAGTGTCCAGGGTGCTTAATAGGCACCGTCAAACTGGAGGGCATACAAGAAGAGTCAGAGAAGGCCGTCCGAGGTCAACTTCCCACCGTGACGAGAGATTTTTGCATGCTCTTCGAGATCGCCGATCATCTGTTAACAGTCTGCGTGGTCTCCTCCTGAGGTTCAGGAACGTGCAAATTTCAGAGCGAACCATGAGAAGACGACTCAACGATTATGGATTGACCTCCCATCCTTCAGCTACTGGACCTCTTCTCTCCAAGGAACACCGGGTTGAGCGCTTGAGGTTTGCTCGGGAGCACCTAAACTGGACTCAGGAAGATTGGAGCCTCGTATTATTCAGCGATGAGTCAAGATTCTTTCTCTTATCTCCAGATGGACGGGAAAAGGTATGGCGAAGGCAGGGAGAGAGGTATGCTCCATGCACTTTTTCTCCAAGGGTTGCGTTTGGTGATGGGTCAGTGATGGTGTGGGGGACATAAATTTTTAACTCCCGTACAGAGTTGGTTCTTGTGAACCGTGGCTGTATAACTGCTGACAGGTACATTAGGGAGGTACTTGAGCCACATGTAATACCTTTCGCCAGAAATATCGCAGGTAACTTTATTTTTATGTATTTTATAATGCCCGAACTCACGTTGCTCGATCAGTGCAAAATTTCCTCAGACAAGAAGAAATCGACGTTATGGTTTGGCCACCCAGAAGTCCAGATATGAACCCAATAGAGCATGTATGGGACATGCTTGGAAGACGTGTCCGCGCCCGAGACCCACAAAATTTGGCAGATTTAAGGGAAATGTTAGTGGAAGAGTGGAACAACATC
>KZ807626.1:310797-324867 GCA_000696205.2 Oncopeltus fasciatus | reverse complement strand
CCTTATTTGGAATGTAATCTGTCAACTGTTCAATCAAACCTTCGAGATGAGAAGATACTAGTAAGGAGAGAGATGAAGTGTCAGGGGATGTACAGTAGGATGTAGACAGAAACCCTATAAACTCTTGAGTTAGTGTAAAATTTTCAAAATCTTCTTTCTTAACTCTTGCGTTCCAAACACTGAGTTTTTTTACAAATGCATTTACTCTGTCTTGAGCATATATCATATTTTTGTCTGGTCCTTGTAGGGATAAGTTCAAAATATTAAGGTGAGAGAAGATGTCAGCCAAATAAGCAAGCTTAACCAACCACTTTACATCACTGAAAAAAGTGGAAAGTTCGGGTTTACTATCAACCAAAAATAACAACATTTCTGACTTTAATCCAAACAGTCTGCTTAATACATTACCACGGGATAGCCACCGTACTTCAGTGTGAAATAAAAGATGTTTATGCAAGGCTCCTACCTCTTCACACAAAATATTAAACATCCTACTTTGCAGCGGGCGACTTTTAATGTAGTTCACTATCTTGACAGCTTCATTTAAAACTTGCCGTAATTCATCTGGCATTTTCTTAGCTGCCAAAGCTTGCCTATGTAAAAAGCAGTGAACCCAGCTTGCATTCGGTGTCAATGATTTCAACCTGGCAATTAAGCCACTCTTCTTTCCCGTAAGGGCCATTGCTCCATCACTACAAATTGAAACACATTTCTTCCAATCAAATTCAAAAGGTTCAGTTGCTTGAACAATCACCTTATAAAGACTTTCACCTGTTGTATTATTCGGCAGGGGCTTACAAAACAAAATATTTTCATGAATAGCATCACCGTAATCGTACCGGATGAAGCATAAAAACTGAGCACAGTTGGCAACATCTGTTGACTCATCCAACTGAATTGCAAAAAAAGTACTGTCTTTTATTTGCTTCTTTAGCTGGTTCTGAACATCTTCAGCCATGTCACATATTCTTCTTGAAATAGTATCATTTGATAACGGGATTTTTTTCAATTTTTCAGCATCTTGAGGACTGATTATATTTGAAACCATATCAATTGCAGCAGGAAGAATTAATTCCTCAGCAATTGTATGGGGTTTCCCTTTTTTAGCAATCTTCAGTGCTACCTCGTATGAAGCTTTAAGAGCATTCTTATTAACATTAGCAAGATCCGTAATGTTTACCTGTTGACTTCGAAGGGAGAACAGTTTTCTTTGGAAAAATTCCACTGGTTTGTCTTTCAAAGCAAAATGTTTAGTTTCTAGATGGCGTTTCATTTTCGAAGGCTTCATGCTTTCAGCTGACAACACTTCATTACACACCACACATTGAGGTTTGTCTGCCAGTTCAGTGAAACCGAATTGTATGTACGACTGGTCATATTTGCGGAATTTTGTCTTTCTGCACTCACTAGCACTAGCATCACTACTTGACGACGGTCTTCTTAAAAACTTATCCATTGCTACTTTTTCTAACTGTATTTGCTCGCAATACTACTCACAAGTGCACACACAGTGTTGAATGATCGACTCAAGAAGCCAGACTGTCATGTCGTCTGCCGTCCACCGGCTAGCTTAGCCAATAGTGTTTTTTTTTTTTCATTTTTGTTTATATTTAAAAATAGGGGGGTCGCCGAAATACTAGGTCTAAAAAGGGGGTCGCAGTGGCAAAAAGTTTGAGAACCCCTGCCCTAATTTAATCTTAATAAGTGGAGTTTCATTGATAAGTGCTTTTATAAATGCCAATCTTGAAACCCTTTAATGTCTTCAAAAATATGTTATTTTAATATTATATGATAAACACTTTTATGTATTAATAGAATGGCAGCTATATGCCCCTCACTAATATATACAACAATCAAATCCTGCGAATGCATTCATTTGTTGTAGTTATTAAAATATGAATTTTTATTTTTTTTTATAGATTCTGAGTTCTCCTGTAAGAGATATGAACCAAGGGCTGTGTAAATTAGAAACTGGAGAAGCATTTGTCACACTTGATATTTTATCTGATAAAAGTCTAGAACTTAAGATGGCTCTGCAGACATGTTTGTTAGAGGATATTAGGAAAGAAACAGACAGCTCAAATAAAAGGTAGCTTTTTAAAACAAAATTAACAATTTTTTCTTTTAGATTATCTCCAATTCTGCCTACTACACACAGAAACTTGGTTTTAGACACATAAATAAAAAAGGTGGGAGGAAGAGAGAAGCTTTGTCAAATAGAAAAAACAGATAGGATTTATTAATGAGTGACATCATGTAGATACTTTTTTATGTATAGTTTTTTTTCTTTTTACTATTTAGCCAAAATATTTGAATAGTCAAAATGCTCCCTCCCCCTCCAAAAAAAAAAATAAATAAATAAATAAATAAAATAAAAAATACACCAACATAAAATTATATATGAAACATTTGAGAGATAATTGAACAAGCTTAAAGTACAGAGATTGGATGATTACTAGGTATATTAAACTAAAGTAGTAGACATCTGGAAGTCATAAGTGTTATGTAGTGAATAAAATTCCAAAAATAAATTTTGAATTCAGAGTTTGGAAAAAAAAAACTCCCAATTTTGTTTAAAATATGATAAGAATATGGTACGATATTCTTTTTTAAACTTAAAAAGTCCAAAATTTCAATCTAGTCATTCAAAACGAAATATCAGCTTTCATTAAATTACACTCAATAGGTACGAATAGTTTTGAAAATGATTAAATAGCTTTGTTTTTTAATTATTAAAACTGATTTGGGTGATTTAAAATTTAGAACTCTATTGGATCAACCACAACTGTGGACCAACTGTAACAATGAACCATTAATAACTAGGAAATTATAAATACAAGTAATTTATTTTATTTTTTTAAATCTTACATTAAAATGTTTATAAGAAATAAATTTTAGAAGAACTCTTATGTTTAATTTTTAATACAATGGTGATAAAGGTACATAACAGAAAAAGACTATCAAGAATGATTAATCAACAAGACTAAAATGTTTATTTAATTTTGGCATTAGTCTCATTGCAACAGTTGACCCTTAGAAAGAATTTAGTTTTTCTCTGTTGATTGGAGAGAAGTTTTGGACTGCAGAATATATAATTTAAAAGGTAGTTGAGGTTCAGTTGCCAAAATTGTAAAAAAAATATTAATATTAATATAATATAATAACAGTTAATGAATAGTAATTTATGATCTTCTTAGTTTGTTTTTTTTCTATTCAAAGTTTTTAAAATTAATTTGCATTATGTAGTTTCTTACCCTTTCATTTTACTATTTTAAGGATTCTTCAATCCCATGCTGGATCAGCACAAGTTGAAGAAGACAGTAATATATCAGTTTCATCTCCACCAATTGTGGACATAACTTTCCGTCAGACACAGACTGGAGATAAATGTGTTGATGTGCTTATTGAAGCTACAAAGTTAAGCTTATCAGTTTCTTTTGCCCTGGATTTATCAAGATTCATTCTGGACTCCTTGCCACCAGATCATACCTATGAAGGGGGATTGATAAATCATGGTTACATTGGTGATACTAATATTTCAGTATGTTATTTTTAAATTTTATTGTGAATTTCTAAAATATTACTTTTATTAGGAAACAAATCTAGGTTTCTTTACTCTAAACCAAATATTAGACCCAGTAGNATAAAGTTGAAGAGAAAATTGAAATTGTTCAACAGAGCCGATAGATGAAAAAATAAATAAATACAAATAATAAGTTCAATTGTCATTTCAATTTTAATTTAATTCATGAGTTTTTGAAGTAAAATAAGATTAAAAAGATATCTCTTATTATATTATCAAAATATTTCTCATTAAAAATATCCAAAATATTTGTGCCAATTTTTTATCGAACACGGTTTAGAAATAATCTTAGTACTAAACCCACAATGACTTCACTTAGTGGTTTTAAGGATAAAAATTGGTTAAGATGTATTATTTTATTTTTATTCATTATAAACTTCAACAAAAATATGTTTTTCTGTGAAACAAACAAAATTAAAATTTTTCTCCTATTTTAGGACATTATATTTATGAAAATGAAAATTCTCAATTACTAATTAAATGTTTAAGTTTTACCAATTACTAGATAACAATATTAATAAATTAAAAGTAATAACAGGTATATTGATCTTATTCTTTATGACAATAAAAGTAAATTATGAATTGAAAAATACAGTGTAGATGTTTGTTGTTATATATAATTATGACTTAAAAGAATAGAGATCAGAAGGCAATGGACAATATAAAAACTAATAGTATCTAGTGATCAAGTAAGAACAAGGAAATGTTAATGGTGTACACATATGACCTGAGTATTACTTAAAGATATATAGAAGATAAAGAATTTAAATTAAACTACATAACTTTACATTTAAAACAAGATCATTATAGAAATAAAACTTACACATTCTTCAAAAGATTTAAAAAATTTCTCCACCAATTGTCCTTTAAAAATTGTCTTAAGAGGGAGCTATTTTTGCAAGGTCATACCAATGGACTGAGATTAAAATCAGTACTCACTGATTTTATGGGAAACCCAGAACCACATCTCAGATCATCTCTCAGTCCAATCAGCTCGCAAAGGCTGCCATTCAAAAACTGATAACACTGTGTCTGAGAGGTAGTTGGCTTGGCAACAGTATCTTTACTGAATATGTCCTTATACATTTTTGGCAAGAAATATAATTTTATTGCATTGACAATATTTGCATTTTTTTTAAATAGTATTTTCTTTCATTACCAGGGGAAAAATATTTAGTGCCGTCAATATGTGGTACATAAAAGATAAACAACTTAAAACAAGTTTGGTCTAGGAATAGACACACAAATTAAGTTGAAAAAATTAAACAATATTACCAATTGATTCTAACAGTTGATCTATTGAAAATTGAAAAACTTAATTATTCAAATATAAAAAAAAAATAAGGTAGTTAAGAGATGCAGAAAGGTAGTACTAAGGACAACTATAGAGAAATATGTTAAAGATCATTTAGTTACACCATAGTTAAAACACACATCTAAAGCAGAAAAAGATGTTTTAAAAATATGATATTTAGAATATTCTTTGGTATTAATTGTTCCTTCATTAATACCCTTAAAATGAGTAATGAATTCTCCCTCTTCCTACAGTATTTTTTTTATTTTTTTATTTATGCTCCAAACTTATTGACTTCAAGTCATCTACCAATATATTACATACAAAAAAAAAAGTATTCTTAAGTTAGAATACTCAGCTCAGCTCCCTTTTCCTTGAACTTTAATTTTACTTCAATCTGACATACAGCAAAGATATATAATTATTGTTTTATATTATTCCTGTGTCACATTAAAATATATTATTTTTATTATATTTTAATGTGACACAGACATTACCTCAGCTTTGCCTGTCATGGACGTCTTACTTTCTAATATATGGTTGAAATAATTTTTGAAAGGGTGCTTTTGTGTTTAAGAAAATTTATATGTATAAATTTTAAAAAAAATGTAATACCAGTATAATAACTGCATATTAGGTACTTTTGTATGATTTCAGGCTAAACCATTAAATGAAACTATAAGACCACCTAGTTCAGCTGATAGTACGAGTGGGTATTTCTCTTCAAGAGCATCTTGTGTAGATGAACAGACAGGTATTGTATTGTATTATGAAAGCTTTATTCAGTTGACATGGTTGGTGGTTGGTAAGCTGTCAAGTATTATGATAGAGAAATTAATCAGGTTTTCAGCCAGGATTAGAAAAATAAAATACTCCAAAATTATTGGTTAATTATTTTATTATTGCCAATATATCGACTTAACTTGTAAGTTATCATATGGAGAGATCTCTGAGGGAGGTTTATAGTCACATCTCAGAATAACTCAATCTGAAATGTGACCTTAAACCACCCTCAGAGATCTTTCTATACATCATACCTTGACAACTATAAAATAACTACCCAATAATTTTGAAGTATTTTATTTTCTGTAATCCTGGCCAAAACCCTGATTAATTCCTCTAGTTTTATTCAGTTCACAATAAAAAAAATTTTGAAAATTCATAATTAATAAAAAAATAATCTAAATTATTTTACTTATAATAATGTACCCCAAGTATTTCTAAGCATAAAATATATAGTTGAATTTGCCACTTTCTTAATTCTCTTTTATTTCTTGTTTTTTATTAAACAAAATATAATTTTTAAAAAAATAACCAGTCAAAATATGTGCAAGCATTTGAAGATAGTATTGGTTCTATTAGTACAAATAAAAATTCATATTTCTCCATTTGATAATTTTTAGTAACATTTAATAGAGATATTCAAATTTTCATTCTAATATTAATTTTATTTTTAGGGATATGTGTCTCCATTCAAATCCGAAGGCCAGAAATAATGTTTTATTCAAGTACAGGACATGCCTTACTTCTAAGGACAGAGGTGTTAGTTGACTATAGTCGTCATCCTGGAAGAGAGTCGTTTGTCTTTTCTCTTTCAGGATTTAGGCTATTGTGCAAACATCAAGTCCCTCACAAAGATCAACATCCTTATATTGTAAGTGCGTGCTTGTATTCTAATTTAATATTTCATTAATTGGTTTATTGTTATAATTGTCCATTGGACTACAACTTACTTGATTGTGTTATTAGTTTACTCACAATTTATAAATAGAAACATAGTTGAGGGTGATTTGTTTTTTAAATTATTCAATTTAAAAAAAAAAAGTTGGCTTTGGTATTTAAATTAATTCTCATAAAAATTATTTCAGTTGATTTTAGACCAATTTTCTAGCTTCTAAATTATTTTACTTATTCAAATGAATTCTAAAAAATTCCTATAGGTTAAATTTCATTTCTATATATCCCTATAGAAAAATGTTTTTGGAAAATTAGAAGGTCCTCAAATCATACCAGATAGATATGGAAAGAATATTTATCAATTTTTTTTTTCTGCATTTTCATTTGCTAACCTTATTCTAACTGGAGCCATTAGCCATAGGTATTAAAATGAAGCCCTTGTAGCTTAGTGTTTATAACTGCTTCAATGAAAATGATGTCTTCTACAATACCCTTATAAAAAATTAGCTGTCATGGATCTTTTTTTATTTATTTTTTTTTTTTCCATTTAGTTCAAATTTATGGATCTAGCATAATCTCTAATAACTAATTTTCAAATAAACAAATATTCAGAAATTTCTTTAAATTTACTTGAACATTGGTTTTTTTTTGGTTTTTTTAATAATGATATCTTTAAATGATCATGATTTTTAAAAAAGCCAATATTCTCTTCAAGAAGATTTAAAAATTATTTGTTTCAATGGTCATTAATATAATATGGTAATTTTGTATGGAAAAAAGTCTGTATATGCACATCAAACAACTTCTTACAAAAAATTCTTCTTGCTTAATACATTCAATGTGGGCTGTTAGCTCAAATGAATAAAACTTATATCCTTAAATTTTGCCATAGCTATGTTATCTTTATTCATAAAGCCTGATTTTAGAGAAAACAAATGAAAATTATTAATTTTAATTAGTATAGGCGGAGAAAATTTCTTTGATCAATCAGAATGAAACCTTTGAGTATACAATACCAGGTATAAAAATAAATTTAGTTGTGTGTTAAGTTTTACAATCACTATGTCTTATTATGAAGTGTTTATTGAAAAAAATTAATAGTTAATTTTCAAGGAAGAATGCTTAAAGGTAATATTTTCAAGGTATTTTCTTCAAATGTTACAATAAAATCAAATTTTAAAATTGCAATCTGACAGAAAAATATAAATGCTAATTACACTTGTTACTAAAAGAATGGATAACTAGCTTAACTTTTTATTCACCTAAGAATAAAACCCTGGTTTTACATGTAAGTAAATTTTTTTTTAGATAAGTAAATCAAATTGATTTTATATTTCAGGTACTTCATCCGTGTGACATTGAGTTTGCCAGAACTCAAAAAGTAAATGACGATGGTTTAAAGGTAACTCTTTCAGTAAGTCTTGTGGATATTCACATAACTCCAAATACAGTCCACGCTATAACTGCGGTGAGTGGTCTTCGATCATGAGTTTATGAGCATTTCATTGATTAAGAAGTGTTTTATCTTAACACTTCCTTTATTACTTTATTGTGTTAGTTTAGAGATTGAAAGCTGATATAATTTGTGCATCATATGATAAATGAAAAAAACTATTATTTAGATTCAATATTGTTTTTTTTTGTTTTTTTGGTTGTTTTTAAATAATTAAAATATACTATTCATTTTCAGCTTGCTGATGAGATCACTATGAATTTAGCTCCTGATGAAAATGACCGCACAAATATACTGTATGGTAGCGTTGAAACTGATGATTTGTGGTCACCTAAGAAGATTTCACCATACTCTTTCCCTCAACAGACAGGTAATTTTTTCGAATTAGCAAAATAATTTATTTAAAGAAGGTGAAGAACATTTAATAAATAAGGGTATCATTAGTTTTGCAGTAAAGAAATTTTCATCGCACTTATTTTTCAAAATTTTTTCACTAGACAACTCTCTACTAGATTTTAGATAGCATATTTTTGAGTTTACAATCCAACAAGTGCTATCTTTAAAACAGTTTTATAAACTTATATTTATGTATATATTATTAGAAAGAGAGTCAAAAAAGAAATAATGTAATGAATGAAACAAAGATAGCTCTGCAATAGATGAAATATTTACCTTAATCTTGGTATTATCTTCTTTGTTGATTGTTACTATTATTACCATTTCACATTGCTTTAAAGAAGAAAAATCGAACTTATTTTCTAAATGAAGAATTAATAAAAAGGTACTAAATTTTATATTTAAAGATTTTTTCCTGCTAAATATTGGATTTCATTAATGGCTGAAATCAGATGTGAGAAAAGAGAAGAAGGAAAACACATTAACATCTTTGTATATCATTGGTAATTAGTAAAGCACTTGTAGAACATATTAATGTGAAATGTAATTTTCAAAATTACATTATATAACATACAAAACATCTTCCTGTACAGACAAAAAATGCCTATTAAGAAAGATTTTTGAAAACTCATATTCGAAAAATGTTTGGTCTTCAATCTCCTGGAGTTAGCCTTCCTATTGCTCATTTAAGAATATATAATATTATGAATTAAGAATAAAGAAGGAGCTTTACGAGAACTATTTTAAACTTCTACCATTTAAACCTGCTGTGTTACTTCAATATGAACTACGTCTAGATTAGAAGCAACATAATTTCCTGCCAACATGGAGAATTTAATCAAAAATTTGAGGACTAGTCTGAATATTACTGTTAGGTGTAATTTTAATCTTATAAGAATGAAATAAATACATTGAAGATCAATGGCATAATAATTTATAAACTAATGTAAAGGCCTGAATTTATTTTATTTTTTTAAATCCCAAAAGTTGATTAATTTATCTGGTAAAAGTTAAAAATCTAACTTTTTGGTATATTTTATGAAATTGTATTTAGCTGGTTTAAAATATCACACTACCTTTTCCGTTGGTTAAATGACATCCAAAGGGACAAATAAAAAAATCAGCTTTATTTAAAGATTTTAAACAAACCACATTAATCTTCTCCAATGAAGGATCAGTGAAGATATTAAATATTTCAAATTTCTTGACATTGTACCAACATGAATACATTGATTTCCCACAAAAAATTTTGTAATAAATCCTTTTGTTAATATAAATATGTGCATAGGAGAGAATGAAGTAGATTGTGTTAAAAATACATTTATCTAGAGAATTTTATGTAACTTGTAGTCGAGCATAATTACTATTTATTTAAATGTTAATAGCAGCAATTTATTATATAAGTTTGCATATATTAGATGATTAGATAAAAAGACTGTACCAAAGATAAATAAATAAAATAAATAAATAAAATANAAATATAATATAATGTTATATTAAATATCTATATAATCTTTGCTCTAATGACCATACCAAAGTTAAATAAATATTCATATAATGTTTGAAAAATGACTTAACATTCATTTCTTTGAGAACTAAGGCCTGCTGTATTAATATTTTTCTGTAACATCAGATTTTCATTGTTTGAATCTTTTTGGTCAAAATTTCTTTATTATAGACATATAGTAAAAGTTATTTAATCCCATAACACTTGTGAGAAAAATGAGAAGATATAAGATGTATATCTATGCTAAGAATATATGGTTTTAAGATATATTTTATTAAGATAAATTTTAAGCTAAGACAGACATTTTTATCAGATTGTGAAATCTTCTATAAAATAATATATATATTTATATATATATTAGCAGTACCAATGAAAGAGATGCAAAGTTTTAGTAAAATTGCAATCATGATTTGTTAAATAATTATTGTTGGGTATTCACTTTCTAGGTTATGGATGTGATACGATTGAAAGAATAAATGAAATATTCAATGTTTCTATTCCAAAAGTAAGAATAATATTTGAACTTGAGGATGCCAACAAGAGAGTCCCCATGGTCCTAATTAAAGCAGCTGCTGATGCTTACATTCACAACTGGTCGAAGTATTTACAGATGAAAGGTTTCTATCTTTACTTCTTTCCAAGAGCTATTGATTATAACTTTTTAAATAAAGATAAAACTTTAATTGTTTTTATTAAAGGTGAGATTCAAATACAAGCTTCTTATTACAATTCTGTTCTTGGAGCATGGGAACCTCTCTTAGAACCTTGTGTGGAGGAAGAAGGAGTATATCGTCCCTTTGAAATTCTCTTTAAGGTAATCTCTTCTATGAAATAAATATCATGTTGAAAGTAATATATCAATACAATACAGTAAATTTTACTATATCATTTTTAATATAATGAAAAGTCTCTGAAGTCCAACAAAAAGTTTAAAAAAATAGCCTTTTCAATTGTGCAAATAATTGAACCAAATTTTTATGCTCTACCATTTGTAAGTTGGGATGGTGTACCTTCTGCTGTCATAATGGTGAAAAATTGGTTAAGAAGGAGAGGAAAAAGGTTAATAGGTGAAACGAAATATGTGCTTAGATATTCACTCTGTCTACTACCCTAGTTATAATAATTCTGTTGTGGTTATACTTCTTTATGTATATTTTGTCACATGCATTGATTTGGTCTTTTTGTTATAAGTCCTTGTGTTGCTTTATGTTATTTTGTATATTATGTAATGTGCCATTTTAAGCATTATTAAGCCTAACATAGGTGGATCATTCTTTTATAATAATTTATAACATTAAATTTTTGCGGATTACATTCCACTGAGAGATTCAATATCAATCCAAATGAAGACAGAGCTTTAAGGAATGGAACCTCCAGTTTTTAAGTTTAAAAACTTTATTGTTAATATTCCCGAGTGTGATAGGAGTGTGATTATTTCTCCTTAGTAAAAAATCTCTACATTTTGCCAGTCAATGAAACCTTTTCCTACCATAAAGTCAATACTTTGACATCAGGACTCTGAAGAAACTATTGTAAAAAACACCAAACCTCTAAACACAATATGCCTGTTGTCTAGCGAAGGAGGAAACCTGTCAAGGATGTGGTATCCAGTGCCACTACCAGAAGGTATGTAGTAATAAACATAAATTTTCAGAATCATCACAATCTGACAATGCCAGTAATTTTTTAGCATGTCTACCATCAAATCCAAATAAAACTTGCTGCTAAAATCAAAAAAGTTGGCTCTGATTCAAAAGTTTCACTAGATACTGGTTGTACTAGTTCTTTAATTAAACAGTCAACTATCTCTAAAATATAACTCCTAGTGATTCCATGTAAACATAAAAATGTTGTAAAGGCATCAACCCAAGTTTAGGCCAATGTAGGATAAACCTTAGCTAGCAGGATCATAATTATAGTAGTGTTACAGTCTTTAAAAAGCTTTGTTCAAACATTATTATTATCATGAATTCTTTAATTCGGATGATATTCTGATGGATTGAAGCTCCTCAAATTTTTGTAGTGTTGCTGTAGCCAATGTTAAGCTAACAATACTTTATAATTATCTATCTCCTAACTGCAAATCAATAACAATCAATCTTATAAATAGATTTTTTTTTGTGGTGGTTTGGTCGAGGTAGATTAAAAAAATATAATTTAAATAAGTGAATTTTTTTAATTATCTGCCAACGTTTAGGCTTACATGATATGCCGAAACATTGGCAATTAATTAAAAAAATACACTTATTTAAATTAAATTTTTTTAATATACCTTGACCAAACCACAACAAAAAAACAGCTACTAATAATCTCTACGGTCAAAAAACTCTCCATTTTAATCTTTATAAGTTATTTATAAGTTAAGTTTATAACTTTTAGCCTCTGACAAAAAAAATCATGAATGAAATTAAATAAAAAATTGTTAAAAGATGGAATCATTCAGTAGAGCATTTTGCCATGGTGATGAAGTATTGGTTGAAAATCTTTCAATCATATTATGACAGTCCATTAATTAATAGATCCATTGAATTAAATTTATTCTCTTATCCAAGAATAATTACAAATTGAGTTGCTTCTAATAAAGTGCTCAGCTCAGTCAACGATCTATTTAGTTCTTGAACAAATTTTGATCAGATCAGAAAACAGAACTTACTCAGTCTTTAAAACCTGTAAGGATTACATAAATTCACTCATTTATTTTTGTGTGTGTTAGGAATGGAACACCAGCATTTCAGAGAACAATAGTTAGCATTATCGCTATTGAAGTTCTTGAAGGAATTGAGGTGTATTTGGATGATTTAAATTTGTAGTCTAAATCATTGAAAAGAACTTAGTTGAAATTTAGATAAACTTTTAAAGGTTGTTGCTAAGTACCCTCTAGATAGAAACTTGAAGAGTGAATTACATGATTCATCATTTGCCAAAAATCAATAAATTCTGATCCTTATCGGACTTTTCTTCATTCATGATTGCAACCTCTTTATGACTTATATATCCCCCTACATATCCTGGGCATGTTCTCCCATTTAGCACAATTCATACCTGTTTGCTGAGAAAATCCAAGTATTAATATTTTTATTTTTTTACTTTTGAGTTTACAAGTGGTGCAAACATTTGAAACCAATAATCTGGATATTCAAAATGCCTTAATATCTTATACAGACAAGTTTGTTTAAACTGTTCATTTTTCAGACCTTACTGCCAAAAACTGAGTTGCACTATGCAAGACAACAAGAAACTGCTATCATCCTCTCTAGATCTCTCACCAAGGATAAATAGCATCATTTATCTGTCCCATAGGAAGCTTATGCCATAGTGAAGGCACTATTTTGAAACTTTCACTTGATACCCATTCAAAGATCAGTTTCATTCATGTTTGACAATAATAATAAAGGAAAAACAAAAGCAAGAAAATAAGAAGGTGAAGATTAAAACTAAAATTCAAAAATAATATATAGACTGAGCATTGAAAACAAAATTGCTGATTCCTTCTGAATAATTTGTTCAATAGAAAATTATCTCCTCAAGTTGAGGATGAGTATGAACCTCTAAGACATCCTTGAAAACAAGACCATCATTGGGTTTAAAGCAAAAATCGTTCATATTCTTTGAAAGAAATATGAAGACTGATCTCAGCTTTTCATATCTGAGCTGAAATAAAACCAAGATTCCACAAACTTGAAGGAATCCTTATTCAAAGCTACACAATTTTTGAAAGGATCATAACGGACTTTTTCAACTTTATTATTTATTACTTTCTACATGTTTTGTATATAGTAACGTGCTGGATAATAGTCACAGTAAAAATTAATTAAAAATTATAATTAAATGTTCACGTAGGCTTCGACGGTCATCAGAAGTATTTACCGTTTCTTCTTCCGGGTTGGACCGTGTCAAATTAGTGTTATTTGCCGAGCTTTCGCACATCATGTGATGGCTTCTTCAGGGCTGAAAAGAGAATGAGAGTTGTAAAAGAGAGATTTTTAAATTCAGGTTTTAAATTTAAAAATCTCTCTTTTACAACTCTCATTCTCTTTTCAGCCCTGAAGAAGCCATCACATGATGTGCGAAAGCTCGGCAAATAACACCAATTTGACACGGTCCAACCCGGAAGAAGAAACGGTAAATACTTCTGACGACCGTCGAAGCCTACGTGAACA
>KZ807626.1:292670-310617 GCA_000696205.2 Oncopeltus fasciatus | reverse complement strand
TGGTAAGTTTGTTGGTCACAGTTAAGGTTGACTTGCGGCTTAGTAGCTTGTAGAGTTGTCCAAGTCTCCTATTTAGTTCCTGTCTTTTGATTTTTGTATGTGTGTTCCATGTTAGGCGGGAGTCAAGATGAAAGCCTAAATACCTGACGCAATCGGAAGTTGGGATAGGGATGTCATTAAAGTAAATTCTGCCAGGTTGTTTCTTCCTTAGTGTGAAAGTGACATGACAGCATTTGCCTTCGTTGACTTTAATGCGCCAGTGCTGGCACCAGCGCTGTATGTCCATTAGATGCCAATGGAGATTTTGTCTGGCAGTAAGTGAGTCAGCATCGGTAGAAAGGATTGCTTGGTCATCTGCAAAGGTTGCTCTGGAGTGCGTGAGGATGTGTCGGGATTTCCGCAGTGTATAGGATGTAAAGGATAGGGCCAAGCACACTACCTAGTGGAACTCCCGCTTCCACTTGGTAATAGTCGGAGTAATCTAATCCTTGCCGGACCCTGAAGAATCGATCGGTTAGGTAGGAGCTAAAGGGTGCTTGGGAGAATGGATTTTAATTTGAACAGTAGTCCGCGATGCCATACCCTGTCAAATGCTTGTGACACATCGAGGAAGGCACCAACGCAGTACTGCTTGTTCTCGAGAGTGGAAGATACGCGATCTACAACACGAAACACCTGTTGGATCGTGGAGTGTTGGGCTCGGAAACCAAACTGGTGTTTTGGAAGTATTTGGTGAGCGTCCAGAATTGGTATTAGTCTTTTGAGAAGAATCTTCTCAAAGACCTTTGAAAAAAGAGGAAGCAGGCTTATTGGGCGATGGGAAGAAGGATTACTAAGGGGTTTGCCAGGCTTTGGAAAGAGGATAACAGTGGATAATTTCCACAGAACAGGAAAGTGTGTGGTTCGGAGAATGGTGTTGTAGAGGTAGGTGAGCAAAGTTACAGCCTTTTTGGGTAAGTGGTTTAGGATTTTGGCTGTAATAAGATCATGCCCGGGATACTTGCCTTTAGGCAAGCGGGAGAGGATACATTTGACCTCAGAGGGGGTGACCGCTTTAGGAGGTGGAGACATAGGAAGAGAGAAATCAAGGAATTCTTCTACCTCCGTGCTCTTAGAATGGTTTTCTGGGTCAGAGTGAGGAGTGAAGGTTTGCTTGAGGTGAAGGCCAAAGACCTCAGCTATATCTGCATCAGACGCTGCCCATGTGCTATCATCCCGTTGTAGAGGAGAGGTGGGGGAGTGGTATTTGTGGATTTTTCTGGTGGCAGTCCAGAGGGATTTGTCTTCTGTTGTGAGTGAGGAGAGATAATTGTTGAATTCTTTATTGTGATAAGATCTGAGTTCCCGTGTCACTAAACGGCTCAGTTTGTTATAAGCTTGGTGGTCGGATGGGTGTCGTGTTCTCTGCCATGTGGTTCTCGCCCGTCTTTTGGATAGTATAAGAGTCTGTATATGCATGGGAAGAGGTTTGGTGTTTAAAGGTTTGGGATTAAGAGGTTTTTCGGAGGTAGGTTTGGATGCTATCCAGCACGACTGTTGAATAGCAAAGGTGAAGGATTGTACAGCATCGTCAAGGTCTTTCGGGGATTTTAAGGAAACTCTGAGGTCTATGGTGTCTTCTAGGAGGGATTCAAACCTATCCCAATCAACTTGGCCATTAACCAGTGATGGAGGAGTCGGTTTTGGGATGGGTTGGAGTGACATGGTGAGGAGTACGGGACTGTGGTCAGAAGAAAGGTCATTAAGTGTGCTGGTGAAGGATTGGAGGGGATGTAGGCTTTTGCAGACGAAGAAGTCAATGAGGTCTGGTACTCGATTGCCATCTGCGGGCCAGTAAGTGGGGATATTAGGAGAGAGGGTTGTGAGAAGCTTGGAGGAAAGGGAAGCGTTCAGGGTACGACCACGGGAATTAGTCGTCCTGGAACCCCATTGTAGATGTTTCGCATTGTAGTCGCCGCCAGCGAGGAAATGGAGCCCAGTGAGTCAAAAAATTGACTGAACTGAGCAGAAGTTATAGGTTTATTTGGGGGACAGTACACTGCCGCAAGAGTGATGGGAAAGGTGAATGTTGAGAGTGACACTGTGGTGGATTGGAGATAGTCTGAAGGATCAGAAGGAATCAAATGATGGGAGAGGGAGCTGCGAATCAGAATGGCTGTCCCACCATGGGCTTTCCCGTCTGGGTGGTCGGTACTATAAGTTCTGTACCCTGGTATATTGATGTATTTTCGTGACGTAAGTCGTGTTTCTGATATAAGTGCGACGTCAACATTTCTATTATTGAGAAGTAATGTCAATTCGTCTTTGTGTGTATGTACTCCGTTGGCATTCCATAGGAGAACTGTGAGGAATTTGCTGGTTTGGGAATTCATGGTTGAGGAACTGGAAATCGGGCAATTAGGGCTGTGATGAGATTAATGAGGGGATTTAACATGGACTGGGTTCTAGCAAAAAAGGTTTCCATGATAGTGTACATGTCGGAGGAAGTAGAAGTTGGAGTGGTTTGGGAATTGGCTACGTGACGCTCATGCGGTGCTGGTTGCTGCTGAGTGGAGTGTCTCTGCTGCAGTAACGGGGTCTGTCCTTCAGCTGGACCTGGCTGGCGGCACGGGAGTAAGAGAGATTTTCCTGAACGTACCTTACTGGAGCACCTGTGCAGGGCTGGTGCTGGACTGGTAGTCCTCGCTGGGGCTGGGTCGGACGTCCTTGCTGGCGTTGAGTTGAGGGTTCTCTCTGAGACTGGGCCGAGGGTCCTCGCTGCCGTTGAGCCGAAGGATCCCGCTGGCGTTGGGCTGAAGGCTCGCGCAACGTGCGTTTTCTCAGCTGCTGATATGCATCGCAGCCTTTATAGTTGGCAGGGTGACTCTTGGAGCAGAGAGCACAGATGGCTGGAGTGTCCCTGGTCTTCTGGCACTCTCGGCTCTCATGATTTTCCCCGCATTTGACACAGCGAGGGAGGTGGTTACAGTTGCTCTTTGAGTGACCATACTGTTGGCATCTGTGGCATTAAATTATGTCACGTCGAGGGTGAGGCTTTTCTACCTCTACTTTTGTGTGGTATAGACTGTTTTCCTCTCTGGGGAGAGCGCTAAATGGATTAGGCGTGAAAAACGGTGACTCTGTGAAGGCCGGGGCATTATTGTTCGTTGTGTCGTTGAGGCCAGCGAGACATATTTGTGTTATCGCCTGTCGGGGATGACAGTGTGCTGGTGGAGGAGCCCTCATGACTCTGGCTAGCAGCGAGTCGCTGACGTCTGGTTGGTGGAGAGCTCAGTGGTGAGGGCTTCCCTCCAGCTGAGCGAGTTCTCTTGTTTCGGCCTTTATTTGATAGCATAATTTGATGGTAGAAGCTGCCGTGCATATGAATAAGTGAGAACGAGAGAAAGAGAAGGGGAGAGAAGAAGAAAAAAAAAAAAAGATTGGAGGCTGTTAGTATCGAACTCGCGCCCGAACGGATCGAGCCGGGGCTCCCAGTCTAAGTGACAGCCTTTTATCGGAATAAGCCACGGAGACTGCCTGACGTCAGGACACTTTCTCCCGTACTTATCTCTGTTAGGACAAGTAATAGGACAGAACGTATCGTTCCCCCTCCTCTGATAACTATTGACCTGTTCACTGACTAGAGCACTAATTTATACGATACGAGGGCGGGTCAATAAGTGCGTGACTTTTTAAATGAAACAAAGGTTTTTTGATAAAAAGTAATTTTATTTTTCAACATAGTCTCCTTTGAGCTCTATATACTTCGTCCAACGTTTCTCCAATTTTGTTATCCCTTCTAAAAAATAAGATTTCTCGAGCTCCTCAAAATATGTATTTGTTTGTGAGATGATTTGATCGTTGGAATAAAATCTCTTTCCGCCAAGCCATTTCTTAAGTTTCGGAAACAAGAAATAGTCACTCGGGGCTAAATCCGGAAAATACGGCGGATGAGGAAGCAATTCATTGCTTAATTCTTGAAATTTTGCCATGGAAACAACACACGTATGAACTCTTGCATTGTCTTGATGGAAAAGAACTTTTTTCTTGGCCAAATGCGGTCGTTTTTTCTTTAAATCCTCATTAAATCGGTCCAATAAGTTGGTATAATATTCGCCATTGATTGTTCTTCCCTTCTGAAGGTAATCTATGTGGATTACACCGTGTGCATCCCAGAAAACAGTAGCCATGACTTTATTGGCTGACAAACCTACTTTGGCCTTCTTCGGCGCTGATTCACCCGGCAAAACCCACTGTTTTGACTGCTGCTTGGTCTCTGGCGTGTTGTGGTGTATCCATGTTTCGTCCACTGTTACAAATCGGCGCAAAAACTCGTCCTTGTTGCGGTTGAACAACGCCAAACATTCGATCGAAGTTGTCACACGATTGCGTTTATGGTCGATTGTTAGCAAACGCGGCACCCATCTTGCGGATAGCATAATATCTTATTTTTTGGAAGGGATAAAAAAATTGGAGAAACGTTGGACGAAGTGTATAGAGCTCAAAGGAGACTATGTTGAAAAATAAAATTACTTTTTATAAAAAAACCTTTGTTTCATTTAAAAAGTCACGCACATATTGACCCGCCCTCGTATGTACTTACATATTTTTCGTATGTTGGTCCATAGTTTTTCACTAAACTTAGTGAAACTGTGCACTGTCACTTAAACTTGGTCTGTGTCATGTTTAATAGATGTTAGTTCACTATTACACTAATTAAATAAATAGTATTGAGGAGCACGTATTGAAGATGTTTGCACAATGGCTGACTAGCGCCGAGTCCATAACGGACTTTAAAGACTCATTCTCATGACCATTAAAAAACATATCTCAATAATTTTGACATGTGTTCTCGGTTTTTTTATACCTTTCCATACCAAAACATGTCTTCAGGACTGGAAATTTCAAAAATTAAAGAACTCAATTTTTTTAAAGAACTCAAAAATTAATGTTCTTAATTTTTTAGTACATCAGCTTACTTAACTATATATATTGCATTGTTTGAATTCAGTAATTCTTATAATTATTAATTATATGTTTTAGAAATTAAGGTAGCTTAAACAACCAAAAACTCTTCAGGCTTTAAATAGATATTATTTCTACTAAAAATATCTATTTAAGGGAAACTCTCCACCCTCTTTAAATATAATAAATTGAAGAAAGTCTTCAGGTCTTTGGAGTTTTATAAAACATACGTTCATGAAAAAAAAAAAAAAAATAGCAAGAGATTTAACTTAAGTCATCTCAGTCAAGCAACAAGTACCTTTGCAGGTTTCAGGTTGACAATTTATTTTTTAATTTATTTAAATTAATGCAAAGTATTGAAGTATATTAAAATTTAAACCTATTAATTCAAATAATTCCAGTATTATATGATTTCTCATTGATGACAGAAGTCATTTTCAATCTTGCTAAAATTTATATCATGAAAATTATTTCAGCTGTTCCGTGCTAAAGCATATCCTATTCAACCATGCATGAACCATGATGAAAACAGTGAAAAAGACTTGAACTCCTCAATTTCAAAGCTCTCACAGAGCAAGAGTTTGAGTCGAGTTGCTAACTCTGAAGAATCAGAAACATCTGCTGATGAACAGGATGCAGATACTGCCTCAATGATGTTTATCAGAAAAAGACAAATTAGAAATGACAAGAAGTCAAAACATGGTAGGTACTCTCTTTTTCTAAATAGACAGTTGATTATACATACAAAAATAAGTAAAAATACCTCCAAGGAATTCTTTCTTTTTATTATAATTTAGCTATTTTACTTTCCTTAAATCACTTAAGCCAAGTGTAAGTGAAGTGTATATGTTTGTAGGATAGCAGCCCCTGAATCCCATTGAAGAAACTTGCCACTGTATGTGCAATGGCCTTTAGCAAAAATAGTTTTTTTTTTTTCTTCTTCTTTTTTAATAATAAATTTTTTCATAAAACTTATAACTGACAAATTAATTTTAATTTCATTTATATGTAAACCCTCCCACCTCATAGTTTAATGTGATTAAAAACTTACAAGGTCTTCTGAATTGGAGCCTATTTATGAAATACATTCCTTCCATATTTTTATTTAATGAACTATCATTTAGATGCCATTCTGTTCACTCACTCGTTTATTTTTAAATTCAGGGATTTTATTATTTCAATTAAATGAAAGTATTTTATGATTTTTATTTCATGTTTGTATGTTTACATCAGTGCCTTGCCATCTTGCAGCACTTTAACATGACGACCAGGGTGACCAGCGTGTTCTAAGCAGACTTGTCCGAGCTGCGGTATTTGCTGGGTTCCCGGAGTGGGGGATCTCTGGAATCTATTAAATTCCATCCCAGATTGTAACTATCGACCCCATTTCATGTTTTCCCTCAGCTTGAACGGCGCANTGTTCACTCACTCGTTTATTTTTAAATTCAGGGATTTTATTATTTCAATTAAATGAAAGTATTTTATGATTTTTATTTTAATCTTATTTTATATATTTAATGAAATGTATAATAAAACAAAAGGTGTTCACAATTATTATACTGAGATGATTGGCGAAACCAATGGTGTTTAAGGGAACATTTTCAAGGTCAGTTGGGATCAATAATCTTCTGGAGTGTTGACAGGACCGGACCCCTGACACCCACTTCTTAACTAAATGGGTTATTTGTCTTATCTAGTTACTCAGGACAACATATTACACTATTTGATAATTTTTATAAATTTTCAGAAAGCATAAGCCTCATAAGCTACCCAGAAGACTCAGATTCAGACAATGAAGATGGAGTTATGGAAAAATTGGCCAGTGCTATAAGCCACCTATTTACAGGGTAAGCTGATTTTCACATAGAAATTCCACTTATTTATAGAAGTAGTGAAATGTGAAGACATTTAGTCATAAGAAATGTGACATTTAGTTATTAGCTAGTTTCCAAGACAAACCTATTAGAGAATATTTTGAAATCTCCTTCACTACCTTATAGATTACAAACGATAGACCAAATCAAATTTATAAAGTTTTTCTATAGAAGAAAATCTCTAGTTCATTTATCAGGAATATTATGTCTATGTCATAAATTACTTCTATTTATTTCTAGACAATAGTTGGGTATTGGAGAACTTTGTAAAAGTTTCTGTAGTAAAGAGCTAGCCTAAATTTGGCACATACATCTCAGTTTTTTAAAACTCTGTTTCTGCCAGAGTTCAAGACAAGCTGAGTTTTTATAACTCCTTGTCTTGAACACTGTTACTTACATACTTCAGACATCTTCAAACATCATTAAGGTAGAAAGGAATCATAATCCGAAATTGCCTAACCAAATAAAGGAGAATGTGTTTTCCATTAATTAAACTATGTAGCATCTAAGAATTGTCTCAAAGTTAAAAAAACAACAAAACCAGTCCAACTCCTGTGAGTATATCTGGATTCCAAACTAAGCAAAAAGGAAGATATCACAAAGATTTGATTGAAACAGCTTGTAGGGCTTATTAGCTGTGCCAATTAAAACTGGGTACAAACTGAATAATTAGTTCATCAGTTGCTCACTGGAAACTCATTGCAGTCACTATGCTGCTTTGATCTTTGTCAGGAATGTTAAAGAAAGTGAAATCACTTCTAAGTAATCTTACTAAATTTGATAGATGTTTTACATTAAATAGATATTACTGAAGATAGATGTTTATTCGTAACAAAAGCTTTTAAGTCAATATTTATGACTTCAATAGAAGTTTTTCTCTACCTATAACCACTTTATATTGAGTTGGAATATTAAAGCTCTGTAAATAACATATCAACCTATTAATCCCAAAATTGCAGATGCCATTATTTTATATTCTACAAACAGAAAATATTTCCATCCTTCCAATATTCATTTGACTAATAATTACTTTAGAAGGAGGTGATTACTTTAATCCCCTATAAAATGTTAAGAATCTGCCATATTTAATGAGTCTACTCGAAGCTGCTGTGTTCTACAAGATGTAAATCCGAAATAATTCAGGACTCCACCAACTTCACATGAAATTTGGGGAACAAATTGAGTTAAACTCATATGGGTCCCAGGAATATTTTTTACAGGCGGAGTTTCACCACTTTCCAGCTCAGAAGAAGGGAATTATGGTTACCCTGATCAACAGGGCTATAACCATTACTTAGCCGGCCAAACTGAACATAGAGAAAAGACACTTACAAAATACACTCAGGAAAAATGGATATGCTGACCAAACTATCAAGGTAGAATTTGACAAACAGGAACACCGACAAACCAAGACCACAGACAAGGAAGAAGACACTGAGAGAAATCACATGGCTGTAATTCCCTACATTAAGGAGACTGCAGAAAAGATATTCATGACTCTCAGAAGAAACAGCATACAAGAAAATTGGACAGATTCTTCCTAAACCTAAAGGAAACCTTGAACTCAGGAAATCTGGACTGTACAGCATTCCTTGTTCCTGTGGCAAGGAATACATTGGACAAACAGGCAGACAAATAGGAACACAGTTCAAGGATTCCTGTGACTTAACCGACCAATCAGCATTGTAGAAACACCGACTCCATCTAAGGGCTAGCCAATAAGTACCCCTGCTCTCTCTCTGAGACCCTTCATTTTCGATTTGCCCTGAAGAAGCTTACTGTAAGATGTGCGAAAGCTAAGCGACAAAAAGAGGCATGACACGGTCCAACCTAGAAGTTGACCTTTATGATAATCCAATACACCTCCACTCATTTAAAAATTGATATAGAAATAAATTCTAACTATCCTGCTTCACAGATCAGCCCGCTATCTTTTCAGTTTTTGAGACTTTTCAAGGAATAATGAGAGCTTTTACATATGAATAGTCCACCTATTCCACACATAATATATAAAAGCACTGCATTAAATTTTTGTATATGATCATTCTATCTTAGAAACAATTCTCATTAAATTAATATAATTATAAATTAAATATAAAATTTTAGATTAGTTAGAGATTAAAGACGTAGTTATGCTAAAAATGTCACAATAAATATCAGAAAATTATAATAGTGATAACAGCTGGCATAATGGCTTTTGGTTCCTTTTTTTTAAATACATACCTGAATACTTTGATTAAACTTACATGAATAATTATCTTAAATTCAAATATTAAGTTCATGAACTTTTTTATTAATTTTTATTTAACCTCCCTTTCAACTTGCTGGGTTCAGGAGAGAGGTTGGGTTGCAATCCATTTTGAAACATCCATGGCGCTGGGCAAACTTTTATTTTAATAGAATAGCTTGCCTAGGGCTGTATTTGAACCTGTAGTGCCAAGATTGAGTCACACGAAAATCCCCTAGGCTACCCCAGTAACCTTTATATATTAAAACATTTCCATGGTATTTAAAAGGTCTCACTCAAAATGACATCCAATTTTGCTAATTCGAGATATTTGACATCCTTTTATTAATGTGTCCATGGTTAAGATGGTGCATATAAAGACCATTTTAACGAGAATTACATTTTTCTGTTTGTTGTAAAATGATGGATTATAAAGTAATCAATAATTTTTCGACAGCTGAATTAACAGAAAAGTGAAAGATATACGTATTTCAAGTGAAGTTTCCCATTAATAAATATCAATTTGTTGACCATAATGTATATTATTATATATGGTAATTTTTCAGTAAATATGTAATTCAAAATAATCAATATAGTTTATTGTATAATTTTAGTTTGTTGATATCTATATTTCAACTTGAAATTAATAGTTCAATCTTCTAACATTGTAATTGTCATTTTTCAAAGGTTTTTTGGATGAACAAAAATCATCCCTGCCTTACCAAATTATCTGTTTTTTTTTTGTTTTTATACCATCCACTTAAGGAAGGGTCATGGAAGGAATGGCTATTCTAACTCTTGCAGCACTGATGGTTAGATTTAGAGCCAAGATACCTCAAATTTAAAAAACATTCTACTTACAGTATAAATAGCACAGAACAGAAAAAAAAGTGTCACTTAAAATATTGCAATTCAAGTATCAATTAAATGGCATATTTTTTAATATTTATTCCTCTTTTCTTCTAATATAATTGATTTCACATCATAGTACAAAAAAAGAAGAGAAAAAGAAAATTAAAAAAAATTCACATCAAATGAGTTAAGTATTGTTGTTACAAGGTAAATAATCTAAAAGGTTATTTCTACCACCAATGAATATAGAACTCTCATACCTTCTATTCTCCGTCTTCATTGGTTTCTGCAAACCATCTTCTGTTGGCGAGTGCTTTCGGACACTGTTTGTCAACTGTGTCAACAGTTTGTCAACTGTTGTTGAATACAGACCGTGACAGTGAACGCATGTATTCGGCCAGAAGATGGACAGTGTCCAAAAGCGCTCGCCAACAGAAGATGGTTTGCAGAAACCAATGAAGACGGAGAATAGAAGGTATGAGAGTATTGTTGTTACTATTAATGTTTACTCATATATATATTTGTTAAAATGACTTTATATGTGGATGAATTCTTTACAATGCATATTCAATAACAAATCTTAAAAACAATTTGAGGTAGGGCTAAAAACAATTTTTATTGCTCAATTTCATTCATCAGGCTACTATACATGCAAATAAAGCAAGATATCAGTGTTGTGGATGCTTTGGCCTTAAGATGGTAATTTGTCAAAAACCAGCCGTGAATTAATTTACTAACCACTACAGTAAGACAATATCTTATTTTTTTATATCCATGTTTTGTGTTTTCAATTAACCATTATTTCATTCAAATGCAATTATCACATATATCATTGTTTTTATTTTTAAGAAAAATGGTGAGATCTAGTCAGAATTATTTTTCCCTTTGTACTTTTCTTTATATTTATGTTTGTTATTACTTTTCTTGTTTAACCACAGCTAATTTTCACCATAGCTTCAATTAACAGAATATGGAAGATTCTTCTATGTAAGAAATATATTTCCCATTTTTTCTGAATTGTTTGATTCCCGAACAATTGGTATGTAAAACCCTAAAGGTATTATTCTCTAAAGAAGGAAAATTTATTCAACTAATATTAATTTCAATTTTTTTTCTATTCATTCATTTCCTGGAGAAACATGTGATAGAAGTAGAAGTGTTAAACTAATAAATTAATAACATTTCAAATTAATTAAAATATTTTTCATCTACAGTAATTTAACTATGTGAGGTTGCATTATCCACCCAGATATGAATTGAGATAGGGCTTGAAAACCATGTGTGAGTATAAAAAGAAAAACAAAAGTAAAAAAATAAAAATTTATTTCTTTGCACATTTATAAATTATCAGGACTAGAATATTTCTTTTCATTCTTTTAAATAGAATGAAAATAGTTAATATCAGCTATTGTACTATAAATATTATAAATTACTTCACAAAAACTTGAAATACTGTCTCTAAAAATGTACAAAACATAAAGTGAGATTTAAATATAAATAATTAAATTATAACAAGAAACTTATTAAATATTAAACAACTAATTTTACAAAATACATTGCTTAGGCAATTTGAAGTTAAATTTCTAATCAAAAATAAATTTAAAAGATAATTAAGAGAGAAAATTTAAAAAAAAATATGCCTATTATGCTAAATTTTAAATTGAAACTAATTTTTTGGTCAAATAATTCAAAAAATAGTCTTCGTTACCTAAAGTAGTAGAAAAATTCACAATTAAAAAACTTCAAATCTGCATTAAAATTATTATCTTAAAGTCTAAACAATGAATTACTATTTAACTACTTATTTTAATTGAAAAAACCTTATAACATTATTTTGTCATTTTAGATTTCAACTAAAATAGACAGCTTATTTCTTGACATTACTAGCCATCTGTTTGTACCAACAATTTATGCTGAACATATTTTAGACTTGTTTGTGATTATTGTCTAAGATTCTAAACACCTGAATTACAAACACTTTCAACAATCTTGGGCTAAAAGATTGTTGGGAAGATTAAATCAATAGCTAAACCAGCTATTTGAAGTTATAACTTTTACCAAAAGTAAGAATATTTGTAAGTCATCATTAAAAAAATATATAAAATTGATTACAACATATTCTTGTATAAAATGATTATACTACATTACAACAGAGTTGTGGACTGAATTAGAAGCAGTTGGAGGACAATATTTTTACAAAATTTGATTTAGGGTTAGTTTTTGACATTTTGACAAGATATACAAAAACAAGTCTACTAAAATGATATATGATAAATGATGTTATGCTAGAATATTATGAGATCTAACACCATCGAATTCAATGAAAGTATAAGACAAATTATGACTGGAGCACCACTTGCAATGAACAATAAAATTATGCTACAATTTGAATGATTGAAGCTTACAGAGAAATAAAATACAAAGATTAGATATGAATATGAAATACTACTGAACGGTACAAATGTTTCAAAAGCATGCTCATTTGGTTTAAAGAAATAATTCTATGCTCTGTTATGAATTTCATTTAACTTCTTTAGACCATTTCATAAGGCAGGCAAGGGAAAAAAAACTTCATAATCAAAATTTTTTTAATGTGACTACTTATGTTTCAAATAAATCAAATATATGTAAACTTTTTCATATATTAAAACAATTATTAAAAAAATTCATACTTCAATTTGGAAAAAAAATTGAATGAATATTCTATAGAACAATAATTAAATTTAGGTGATGCATTAAATACAAGTATGTCTTTTGTATGTTTAACTTAATTCTTTACTTTTCGTTGTCCAGGACATGAAGGTAGTTATTTCCCTTTAAGTGAGTAGTTACCAATTTTCTAAAACATTTTGATAGGAATATTATCATGAAAAAATAGTACTTAACAAGAAGTGTGAGGGTAATTTAAAGGCTATTAGGATATATATGATTCATTGAAATATCAAAATAATTTAGAGTATATTTCTTCATGATCGGATATGATAGCCATATTTTTGTCTCTTTTATAAAACAAAAAAGCCTGTATCTAAATTCATATAGTCACAATAGCAGTATAATTATATTTAATCAATTTTGAGTTTTTCAAAACTTATAGATAATTATTTTGATTATAATGACCAGTAATCAAAATGCACAACAATAAGGGGAAAAAAATTGTTTGTTTTTTTTATTTACCTAAAATACAACAGAGTTTTCAATATATCTTTAGGTTTGATGTCCCCTGCATCCATTTTGGTTATGTGCATACACTTAATATATGTATTTGAGGATGCTTTTTAGGCAGCATTAATGGACATCACAATGCAATTCCAAATATAAAAATTTTTTTGGCCAATGAAAACTTGTTTGCTTAGATTTGGCTAAAATCGGAACAAGGTCACAGATGAATATACACAGAAATTTATTTTATGAAGTATTGATTAAACAAAATTTATACTTTTTATTGTCATTATAATATATTACTCTACACAAATAAAAATAGAGAGGTACTTCAGAGAAAGTCATTAATAGAAATAGATTTTTCTTAGAAACTGATCAATTTTCAAGGTTTATAGTTCATATTTATAAGCATAACAAAATGATTTACTTATGATTTATCAAAACTTATGGCGAAGTTAGGAGGTCTGGCACTCTAAATTATTACTTGTGCTGTTGATGTTGCAGAAATTTTGTAAGCCTGAGGTTGTCTTTTTTTTTACATAATTAAGAGCAGTGAAGGAGTTAGGGGTAAAAGTTTGAAATACAATAAATTCAGGTATCAAGTTCATAGCTAACCTCTCTGATGATTTACATTTTAAGCTAAAAGATTGTATAGATCTAGAAAATCCTTTGTTTATTTATTTTTTAAGATTGTTTATTTTCAAACCAGACCAATGACTTTTAAATTCATAACATCTCCAACTAAATTCATTCATATCTGAAAATACTTATTAAGGTTTCTACCTGGACAAAAGATGACATCCTTGATGCTTGAGCATCTTAGTCAAGTGAATTAGATATAAAATTCAGGGAATGTCTATGTTTCATAATTTCACATTGGAGCTTCAAAAAATTGATTATGAATAAATTGGGTGATAAGAAAATCTAATAGGGAGAGTTTTCATAATTTTAAATATTTTAAGATAATTTATTAGAAGAAATTGATATAGAAATAATTTCACTAAATTTTAATATTTTTTAAAAGGTAACACTTTTGCCTTGACATTCTAGAACTTAATGACATTATATATTTTCTCACCTTTAGGGCAAAATTAGTTTGAATACAATACTGATTTTAAGAAAAACTATGTATTATGAATTAATATTTCTACAAAATTTAAAATAGCGAAAATAAAATTCAGCTATAATAATCTTGACCTTATGTATTATAGAATTTACACAATTATAGTTTTTCCTTCTTTTGTGTGTGTGTGTGTGTGTTTATTTATGATTATAGGTTATTCTTAAGAGTTATTTATTAAACATTACTCATTGCAACTACATAATGATACAGAGAATTATTATAGGCCAAAGAAAAATTGACTGCATTAGCCTTTGTTATAAATATTCTTCAAAAATATTAAATAACAACCATCAAATTTAAGCTTCATCACTACCTAACAATTAATCTATTACATATATTTAAGCAATTCAATTTATATTAGTTTGCTCAAGCAAAATGTTGATTTTTTTAAAAGAATTATCATATTTTGAATATGATGTGAAACAAAACAAATAATATATATTTATATATTGCTCCTATCACATTCTCTTTTGTCCTAAGACATAAGACTTATCATCCTAAGATAGTTACAAGAGCATCAAAAAATTTTGGCCTGTCACTCTTTTTAATCTTGATTACAGAAGTATCAAAATAAGTTAGAACAGGGCTAGTCCCTACCACATCCATTGCTCGCTCAAAAGCTTTGCCAAAAAAATTCCTTGGGAATATTTCAGATGCTGGTGGGATCCCAAGAACTAAACACTCATCATTAAAAACTGTAGAAGAGGCAATTAATGGTAATAAACTTGTTCTTTTATTTCTAGAAGTTGCTGCATAAAACTGTAACACATACCTAGCAAGTATGTAGAGTGCAAGAGGGCTTGAATAAGTTTTGTTCTCAACAGCACCTTCTGTTGAAACGAAGTAAAGAAAGGGACCAGCATTGGTGACACTGTTGACATCAACAATTGTTTGAGCTTCACAATAAATTACTTGAATCAGCTTTTTAGCCTTCTCTATTCCAGAATTCAAAAGTATGAATTTATTTCTTGAAAGGCAATCCAGAGCTTCCATGAATCTGTCTTTGCAAGCAGATTCATCACTATTAGCTAATAAACCAAACAAAGCATGTGCATAGTCACCAGCTTGGTAATTATGCCGATAACCATGGGATAGAATAAAGCATGGATAAATCAATTTTTCTAGATGATATTTCTCGGAAATATTTTTGACCATAGTATAGAACTCATTCCGAATTGTGATATCCATAGAAGAAAAATTCTGAACACTTTCATTTAGGGGCAATCCCATTTCTGCTAGGAGTTGATGCAAACGTTTTTCTCCTTGTATGCTCCAAGATTTAAGTTTCAAAGCTGTCATTAATGAGTACCTCAGGGAGTTCTGCACTGTCCAGTGTCGATATAGCATTAAATTCAAGTCTTTTTGAGTTGTTATTTTTAATGTATCACTCTTATTTAATTCTGTCATCATAGGAGATAAACGTGATAAGTGCAGTTGTAGAAATGGCAATTCAGAATTGTATCTCGTTTCATCCACTAACCCATACAGTGACTGATATGTAAGTCCAACAATTGCCCACCAGAGGCAATCAATATTCTCTTTACCAAGACGCCAAAGTAATTCATAAACTACTAATGAGCTAGCTCTGCCATAGAAAGAGAACTGGGTATATTCATGCATTAAGAGATCTCTTCTTTCAGTCCACTGTTTCTTCTCCCTTCTTCTAAGAATGTCTTCTTCTGTAGTAGCAAACTCTTCCACTTCACTTTCATCATCTGAATCTCTAAATAATTCATCAAAGTCAGGTATGTTTTCAGATTCATCAGCCTTTCCGATTAATCTTACTTGCGATCTACTATACACATTGCACACATCAGTAGGCTTATGGCTATCTACGATAAACACAATAACATCCTCATCTGGCTGTAACGCTTCTAAAATGTCAACTGTCCCACCACAATTAATTAAAATAACAACCTTAAATTGTTCTGAATAATTCGTAAAAGAATTTTTAAGTTCTTCTAAGCCTTCTACTGTTGCTAAAGTATAAAGAACAGACAGACATCTGAACAAATTTTGAAATATTTTGCATGCACATAGGGCATCAACATCATTGTTAACGAACAGAAGTACATGTTTTCCGCGAATCTTAGTGTAAAAGTCTTCATTCGTATCTTCGATGAACATTATAATGAAGACTAACTACGGCATAGTATGTTGGTTATCAATAAAAGCGATCATTTAAGAAATTTAGGAAAAAGTACAGTCAAAATACTAAACTGCAGTTATTTCTACTAGTATTTCGCGGCAGGCCTTTAATCGATTATTGCTAAGATGTGTTGTGAATATTCTTACGTTTTACCTCTTTGTAAAGCAGGTTTAGGGAATCGTTATGACGACATAAATATTTTGTTCTTTCAATTCATAATCTCGTTTTTATGGATAAACTTAATTGTCCGACGACCAAAATGCAATACTTTTCAATATGACGTTGTCCTTCGAGTACCATAAACATATTTATGTGTGTGCGTATAAAGCCATATATATACATTTTAAGTTTAGAATAAAATAATGAGGCTTTTTATAATAAATAAATAAATAAATTCATAAAAATTACTTAACTGAGAAAGAATTAATAAACACATGTTCTTGTGGTCATGTTTTAGCTTGGATATATGTATAATTCCAAATTAAATTTAATTTATTATATGTAGCCCACTTTGGGATTAGTATTTGAACCATGACTAAGGCTAAAACAAAAATTAGAGGCAAAAAAATATGTCTAAGTGATTCATAACAGAAATAAAACTAAATATTTCTGATAGGAAATTAATATCAAGATGGTACAATTAGTCAAAACAAAGCTAGATAAGTAAATGTATAATTTGCACAATTAATTCATATTTTGTAAGTTTTATTTTTAATAGATTATATATTACAGTTAATCATTAAATCTAATAAGGTAGATTGAAAATCACAATAGTTTATCCATTAATTGAATTTTTTAAAATCATCTAATTAATTTTTCTCTTTTTACATGGTCAAATGTTAATATTAAAGTAAAAAAAAAAATGAAATAAAAAATGTAGCTTGAATTATTATGATCTAGTGTGTTTGTGTCACTAAATGACTAAAAAATACAATCTTGCATAACACAAGGCCTTGACTCAAACAGAATTAGGCTTAGGAGGGCCAAGAATGAGGCCAATCATTTGTTTAGTCAATAACCATGCATAAAAGAGGAAAAATTTATCAGTCTTGAAAGTTGACCAATCTATTATTTCTATTATGCCTACCTATAATATTTCTAATTGTATATTGACCAGATGTATCGGATTAAATGTTCAATTAAGCAGGTGTAAGGATAAGATATATGTGTGTGTGTGTGTACATATGTATATGAAAAGACATAACTATATTATATTGAAAAAAATATTCCAATTATTTTTTAATTAAGTTTTCTATCTAGACTGGGCTTAATCCTTGAACACTCAGATCTTTGACTCTTAGTCTTGTGCATTATTTTTCTCCATCTAATTTTTTTTTTTTGTTTGCCTCTTCTTAGGCTGAACTAATTTTTAGTTGTGTTATTACACATTCACTCACTTTATTTGTTCAAATTTATGTGTTTATAATAACTATATAGTTTATACTTTTAATTTTTTTTATTACTTCAATATATATTTCCAATCAATTTTTATGAAAAATGTTAAATTCAGTGTTAATAAATATTTTTATGGTTAATTTTTTAATGACTAAAACCTTATTATTTTATTGTCCAAAGTTTATAAAGAACCTTTTCTCCAATCTTGGGTTTCTGTATATATA
>KZ807626.1:274593-287858 GCA_000696205.2 Oncopeltus fasciatus | reverse complement strand
ATATAATTATACATTTTCTAAAACTTATTATGCAGAGTACTAACTTTTAATTTACCATTGTTTCTTGTGTTTCTTATAACCTGTGATACTCAATAGGTATAGATTCTCTGAGTTTAGAGTATATATTAATTACATTCTTTAATTTTTATTTTACATTATTTTTTTTTGCTAATGTTGATGAAATATTATTATTATGGCTATGTCAATATTAAAAGAACCCATTGATGATGTAAAACTCTAAAAGTATTTCATCATATATAATTTTTAATCATGAATGGGTAAAAATGTATAACCTTTTAATCTAATTTAAATTTTTGAAGATAATTGGGAACTATAAAATCCTGTATGTATCTTTTAAAGGTCAACCCTTTACTAAAGGGTTATAAAGTGTCAACTGACTACTAATTTTAGTCACTACTACTTTTATGAATTTGTTAACAAATGAATAAAGAATTTAAAATTTATGAAGATAATGCAAACTATTTTCATACACAATTATTATTATATCTTATACTTATTTAAGATTGAACACTTAAAAATTACCTAATTATATCTTAATATTTCTTACAAACTGCTGCTTCAGATATTCAAACAATTTTGTCTGAATCAGATTCTGAAATTATACTTTCTAATGTATGTGAATCTTCACCTTTTAATTCCTTGTCACATAGATCTGTCCCTGTTATGGGCTTTTTTTATTTTCCTTTCCAATATTATTATTTCGGCTTTTCAATTTTTTTTCTTTTCACTATCATCTTTTCATGTTTTAATTTCAGTTCCTAATCATTTAATTGAATTGCACCAAGTTTTTTAATCAACCATCTATTATTTCACTTAGGTTTTTTTTTTTTTTTCAATAGGACATATGTTTTTCTTTTCTTTTCTATTTTGCTCTAACATTATTATAATTAATCACAAAAAAAAAAAAAAAAATCTTGCTTCAAATTCTAATAGAAGAAAAATAATTTCCATGTCACAGGGGTTGCAAAACTTTAAATTAGAATGATTAAAATTAATATAAAATTAAAATTTAAGTGTAGCCATCCTCACTTGAACTACCCAATTGGTATTTAAGTAGTGTTTAAACTAAACTAGGGGTTGTAGAAGAGTAACACGAGCTGTAACTTTTATTACTATTAAACTGGCTTTTTTTAAACTCCTTAAACTTGGTTGAACAATGTTACCTTAATTAATCTAAAATTTTTCAAATTTACTTTCAAGACAAGACTTTTTCTTTGGGGGGGGAAAGTTCTCTCTTAACTACTTTAAAGCCTATTGTGTCCCTAAATAAGTGCACTCAGCTCAGATTATAGACCCTGAAAAAAATACATAATATTAAAATGAGTTAATTCAGTAACTTTCTTTAGGTCAGCAATCTCAGTTTGTCCAAAGTAGTAGAACCTCTTTCTTGCTGGTGCCTGGCATAGGAGGATGATGAGACCAAGTACCCAAAATACAGTAAAGAGGTCCATATCCGATTCCCTGGTTGTAAACGGATTAGAACATGACAGGATAGACACATTTAGGTACCTTGCCTTTATAGTCAATATCATTAATGAACTCTATTATGAAGTGGATCTGTGAATGTGAAACTTCACAAGGGCTTTCTTTTCCCTTTCCAAAACTCTGAAGTCTAAGGCTTTGTCTCTGAGCTATATAATGCTTGTTCTTCTACAAGGCTGTGAATCATAATAATATATATTATTATTATAATATAATAATCCTATAATCTCTGCAGGAGATTAAGCTACAATTACAATGAGAAAACCGGTGTCTTTGTTAGACTTGTATACTAACCTTTAACAAAAGAGGTTAGGATGTGCCATAAAAGAAATCCATAAGATACTCCACATTAATGATGTTAAATCAGAATTAAGCAGAGGCAGGCTTGAGTGAACGGGACACATAGCAAGTTGCATTGAGAGGAGCTAGTTGCTAGGTGAGACTGTCTGGGGCAAAATGTGGTCACTTATCAGACAGTGGAAATAATAGTGTGGACACTTGGCTGACAGTGTTCAGATGTCTAGAATTTATATTTTTGGTATTACAAACCAAAATTCAAATCCATTGGAATAATATTTCCCTGAGAATAGCTCAGAGGTGTTCAAGGTATTTCACAATTTCTTTTACAGGGGTCACAATTTTTTAAAAATTATATCCTAGTAAAAGAACGTGGGAGAAGCACAATACGATTATATTAAAGGTTTTTTTTTTTTAATTTATTGGATTTGGGATCTGCGTTTAGTTTTTAAAAAACATGTTTTTTTTTAAAAAAGGAAGTAGAATGTTTAAGACAATATTATTTGAGCTTTAATTATTCTAAATCCCAAATAAAATATATGCTTTACTTATCTAAAATTTTAGATTCAAATATTAATGTCTAATCTATATGATGCTGAGAAATTAGCTTAGTTCAACTTCAACGGCAGAAAATGAGTCATTATTATTTTGATCTGATAAAAGTATAAATGGTCATATAAATATCTTCTTTTGTTTATATTTTAGGTGATTCCATTGATTCAGGTTTGGAAACCGAAGGTGTTCACAAAATTGCTACCTATGTCATGATTGAATCAAGAGATCATCTGGAAATAACAATGTCTCCTCAAGCTATATCAGTTCTTTTCTCTCTACATGCAGCTTTTACTTTGTCAGCCCCTATCCCTATGGAAAGTGAACTGTCCCTGGTCAATGACATAGCTCCTAGTTCTACAGTTACTCTACTCTCTAAGTCAGAGGTGATTAGAATTTTATTCATTGATAACAATTATTTTATTTTAGAATAGAGTTAGAAATTGAAAAAAAATGTTGTTATAATATATTAATATACTTCATTATTTTATAACCAACTTCATTTTCAGTTTTTAAAATGAATGTTTTTAGCCCATTTCTTTATTAGAAGCTTCTTCAAAAATACAATGAAACATCAACATATAATCTCTAAAACATTTCTATTTAGTATTGTTTTTCAGCTAAATCCTCACAAGTCTTTTCATTTGCAAAAAAAAAAAAAAAACTGTTTAATTTGCTTATATTTTCTTCAAGGAATTTTTTCTTACTGTTCTAAAGCATATAATTTTGAAATTTTGTTTATGAAATTCATTTGAGATCTAATTATGTACTTCTATTTTTAGTCCCATTAAAGGAACATATTGCATCAGAGGGGTATGTTTAAACACTAACAATTCTTTGAGCATAATTATATTGACTTTAATAGCAATAGACAAACAAACAAGAATGAAATCACAAGACTGGCTAGAGTAGTGGGGATATCCAAAGCCTAACTCATTGCAAAATATGGTCTACTAAAGATACAATAGTCGTTTCCCCTTTCACACTTTCTCTTAATTATTGTACACAAAAAACAGCAAATAACAATTAAAATAGAAATATTATTTCTTGCTCATTAAATTTACAAAACATTTATAATTCATTTTTACAAATAGGCTTAGTAAGCTAAGACAGCATATCATCATAAGACTAATGATATAATTCAATTAATCTTACATTTATTTTTTTCTCTGATAAAATGATGCCTGATATCAGTTTAGACCTCTGGCTAGAAAAAAAGTTTAAGCCAAACTAATAGTTCTCTTGTTGTTACAATAAACAATAAATAAATCATTAAAAGAAGTATGTATACTGTTAAAGACTAGGGAAGCATGTGACAAGATCTATATGGGAAGGGCCAATTGAAGGATGCAATCTGCTTCCTTTCTTTGCAGGAAGAAATTAGGGTTATTTAGAAATCGCTATTTGATTCTTCTAGGCCTTCCTCGGCCTCTCCCTGAAGTTAAAAAGCATAAAAGCAGCTCGCCAGTGGCCCCCAAGTCAAAGTTAAGATAGTCTCACTTAGTGCCAGTTTCCATGTCAGATTGCGTGTCTCAGGGCATTAGGCTAATTGTGGCCTTTGCAGTGCTGATATCAGTTAATTGATAAGAGACAGTAATTAGCAAGTTCTTTTGAGGCCTTTATGTAAATAAAGCATATTAATTAATTTGTACATATTTATTAATTAGCTGTAAGTAATTTCTATTTTTTATTTCTTTATTTATTTATTAGAGAAGACTACTGTATTGGATTGTAACCAGTAGGTATATTTATTTGCTATAATAAATTAACATCAATTTATCTTTGTTCATTATTGTTTATTATTAATTACCCGCTGCTCATGACAGTATCATTTAAAAGAATTTGGGGCCCTATAATTTTCTGGATAATAGATCTGAGAGTCATATATCCAGCCTCTACTGTGCTAATTGCAATAGTTCTCTGTTTCTTTGAGGCCCATGATATAAGTCCTCCCATGAAATTAAAACTTCCTCCTGAAATCAACCTCTCATCATGTAATGGTTTAGCCTAATCAGCATCGATGTAACTAATCATACTACTATTTGAATCCTGCTATATTTTAATTTAAGGTCAGTGGTATTTTTCAGGTATCTGAATATCCTTTTAATCGTTTGCTAAAGACCATACTTTGGACAATTATTAAATTGATTGACATAATTAACTACATGAGATAGATCAGGTCAGGAGATTTGTGAGTCTAATAGACTTCAACATATTACTGGAAGGAAACTGAAACAATTATTTCCTTTTTAAATTGACTTAATTGCACTGTACTATTGAGTCACAAGTTGTTCTCATGCCGAGATAATTTTTCATCTCGCCTAGATCCTTGGTCAGAAGTTTAGAGTTTAGTTTAAAAAAACGACCATTTTTTCGAGGTTTTGATCATTGTTGAAAACAGAAATATCATCCACAGGGAGAACAACGATTATTATCTTCTGTTCTTGGTGTTTTACATAGTACATGCCTTTGATTAAGAAAACCACAATTCCTGCAAAACTTTTTTGATGTGTTCATTCCAGCAGAGACCATTTTTTCAAGCTCTGCACGGCCTCTCTTAATAGCTAGATTTTTCCTAGTAGCCTATTAACCAATTCTAGAGGGGGTTCAACTAATATTTTTAGAGCAGATAATAAAAGTATTCAATCTTAATTTTTAGAAGGCAAGGGTGAATAGTCATAAGGATGAGTACTTCATCACTGGTAGATAAGTCTCTCCATAATCAATGCCTAGCTGTTGTCTGCATCCTTTTTCAACAAGCCAACCCTTGTACCTAGTGTTCATTTCTGTGCTCTTTATTTTGAATACCCACTTGGTCTTGAGTTCTGCCTTTCCCTTTGGTACATTTTGTTGTTAAAAAATTCATTATATTTTCCTGCAGTATTCCCAGCCAATGTTTCTTCTAGGTTTAAAGGCTCATCATTTTCTGTTGCCTTATATCTTTCAAAGTTTGGAATGTTTACAGGTCTCCTGGGGCAAATACAGATCTTCCAGGTGTCTGACAAAGATTTTCTTCTTTTCCATATTCTGCATATTATTTTAATAGTTCAGTGGCGGAATTCAAAATGAGGCTGGGACCTTAACCTTTGATAGTGCATAGGAGTGCACAATTAATGCTTTGTAGATAATTATGTAGACTTTGATAGAAACAGGAGAACAAACAAAAACAATAATAATTAGTGAGAACCATTTAATATAATTTAGAATTATTATTTAAAAAAAATTAGAACCTGCAATTTCTGATCACTAAGCATATATGCTCAACTCTGCAATACCTGGGTTTCCATAAAGATACTGCTTTCTGTCCGCCTTCCACATTTTGTGGCAAATTAATCCGCACACCTGGGAGACTAAGAGGGAGAAGTTTCTGACACAGTGGGATTACTGCCCATGTAATGCAGACTAGCATATCTCTTTTATATCTAGTTATCAGAAAATGCGGACTCAAGTCCCACTATGGCCAAAACTTTTTTTTTCTTTTTTTTTTTTTTTTTAATATAAACTAAATTCTGCATAGATAATCATGTATAGTTCATGAATTTCATGAGAAATTCAGTTTACAATGGAGAGATAATGAAATTTAATTTTAAAATCATTTTATTTAGCAGAGTTTAATAGTNTTTTTAATATAAACTATGAAATATTTTACAATATAAAATGAAATTTCATTTTAATGAATAATATTGGTTGGCCTTCAAGAAACTCATGCAGAAATGGTCAGGGTTTCACAAAAAAAAATATCAGAATAGTATATTTATTTTATTCTATAAGCTTTTATAAGTTTCGGCTTACAGTGTAAGTTGTTTTTTAATATGTGAGTTTGAGATTATGAGAATAGATGGGTGAAGCCGTACTAAAGCATTGAATGGAAGTAGTGGGTGAGGGGGAGTGGAGTTGAAAATGTGTATTGGTGTGGGAAAATTTGGGCTTCTGAATGTGTATTAAAGGGGAGAGAAAACCATTAAGTGAAAGAATTAACATATCAATTATGTATTTTGCTTATAGTCTTCTGATTCCTATACAACTG
Organism: Oncopeltus fasciatus; assembly: GCA_000696205.2. Lineage (NCBI taxonomy): Eukaryota > Metazoa > Arthropoda > Insecta > Hemiptera > Lygaeidae > Oncopeltus > Oncopeltus fasciatus. Next base: position 281,479 of record KZ807626.1, on the reverse strand, counting down.
CGATATGATTATATGTAACAACATGCCTCAAACTTTATTTTTAATTTTTAATGTTTAGTGAAATATTTAAAAACAAATTAAATAAATTATATTTTAGGAAAATGAAAGAAAGTAAAAATTGTATTTACTTTAAAATAATGTTATTGGACTCTTGTGATAGGTTGGTCCTGCTAAAGTTCTGATGACCTCTACTTATGAAAGATCTGATTCAATGCCAAGTAGTCCAGCTTCTACTCCTGCTACTGACTTCTTCAGTCCTGCTGGTTCTGATGGAGACCCTGATTAGTAAGTAATTCAAGAAACAAATACAATTATTCTTCAAATCACTCAATTAAAATTAACAAAATGTGTTTTACCGTTTGATTTATTTTTCCTCTGTTTCGCCAGGTTATTTTTTACCATTCTACTCTAAATAATCTGTGTAAAATTTAATTTAGTTTATTTATTTTTAAATGAAAGACTGTCAATAGCAAAAATTCTTTAATGCATTTTATTAACACAGTTAGGATGACTTTGAATACCTATAAGCCATATGCCAGATTATCAATTTGTTTCTCCACATAATAATTATTAATAATTTTAAAATAATCAATTTAATTATTTCATTTTGTTTTATTTACAAATTTTTGTTATTTTCTTCTTCTTTCAGTCTTGAAGATGGCTTTTATTCTAGAAAAATTGACCAAGATACTTCTGCTGAACTATATTCCCCATACCTTAAATTTCCTGTTGAACCTGTAGCCTGCCTATACAAAAAAGTTACTGATCAAAGAGTCCGGATACATATTCCAGGTATTGCAATATAAGTGTCTTAATTATTAAATTAATATTTTTGGAATTAGGCTGTCCTCGTAAAATTAATTTCATTTTTGTTAATGTTTGTTATGTCCATGTGAACTTATGTAACTGAATTTAGTTCATTTAGTTCGTTTAGTTAATTCTTTCATTGTGAATTTTTTGTTTTGTCTATATTAAATGAACATTATTATTAAATTAATATTTTGCAATTATTATTACTAAGTTATTAAAGGCTGCAACCATTTCTCCACTTCAAACTTTACTTCTTTGAAAGCGTATTTTCCAAGACGGAAATTATGTTTTTACACTCTTATTGCATGTGTACTTACTTCATTTCTGAAAGACAGATATTTTGTTTTAAATAATGCTGCACCTTACACAATTAGATGCTCCTCAAGGTAGTTTATCTGCTCTCTATAATATTTACTGTACATGACAATGTACTTAAGGTAGTAAGTGCGAAAAATATAGTAAGTTTCTTTTCGGCCTCTTTGCAAATAAGCGCATTTAATTTATTTGTACATATTTGTTAATTAGCTGTAAGTAATTTATCTTTTCTAATTATTTATTTCTTAGGAGTAAGAGCCAGTAGATTTAAGTTTTACCTGTTGTTAGTAGTATAATTATTTATTATAATAAATTAACTTCAATGGATCTCTATTGACCTATAGCCCATAACAATAGGTAAAATATACTAAGAAGTATCATTAAATCATTGATTATTTTTCACATATTCAAGAAGAAACTTTTTGAATATTTGAAAATTAATCAATGATTAAATGATAAATTACATCATTTTGATATTGAATCTTGGATTTCATATTTGGGTTTACTCTTTCTTTTATTTAATATTACTTTTGTTTATTCTTTTTTTAATTTACTTAAACTTTTAATTGTGACTACTTTTCTGAACTTCCACTATAATGGTTGATGATATGGTTGATGATTAGTTGGCCGTCTCGAATATCATGTGAGAATGGTTGGGGTTTCGGCCAGGAAGAAAAAAATATACACCACAATTTGGAGTATTCCAACTTAAGTTGGAGTAATTCCACTATAATGTTCTGACTTTTTGTAGTCATTTATTAAATTTTATTGCTCCTGAAATGTTTTAATTAATAATGCTTAAACTTGTGAAAAGTCAAATGAATGGGGAGAAAGTCACTATTTTTATCTTTAAAAATGTATAAACCTATAAATTAAGTTCCCTGATAGTCAACTATTTTCACTTATTTTAGTTGACAAATATAAATGAGAACATATTTATCATAATGCACTATAAATAATTCATTAAATCTTAGGAAAAACTATTTTAATGATTTTTAGAAAAAACATTTTAATTTACTATAGACAAATCCCTCCAAATAATTGATAAAAATTGGAATACTATCCGTGACCATACTACACTATCCCGGTCGGCATACCTAGAGTCCCTTTCCCTTTGTTGTACTTCCGGGTACCTCCTATACCAAGGTAAATACTACAACCAGATTAACGGTCTGGCTATAGTATTTACCTTGCTCCCGATATTTCAAACATCACCCTTAACGACCTCCTCGACTCTATCCTTCCCCCGTTACACAACGACATTTTCTTCCTTAAAAAAAATGTCGACGACCTTTTTCTCATCCTCAATCCCGAAAAAATCCCCCAGATCCTTACTGCATTTAATTCATACCACCCTCGTCTGAAATTTACCATAGAAAAAGAATCGGATTATCAACTTCCCTTTCTTGACACCCTTATCATCCGGAACACCAATGGTTCCATCTCCACTGACTGGTATACTAAGCACACATACTCAGGTCGTCTCCTCCATTTCAACTCATCTCACCCTCATCATCAAAAAATTAATGTGGCCAAAAACCTCATCTACAGAGCACTAACACTCTCTGACAAGATTTTCCACAGAAAAAATATTAAACGTGTTACTGACATCCTCCTGTCCAATGGTTTTCCTACTCACACCATTAAAAAACTTGTTAAGGAATTTTTTATTTCCTCTTCTCCAACTATCCCCCTCCCCCAAAATAACGACCTTGTTTTCCGTTATCTTCCTTATATTCCAAAACTGTCTGAAAATATTAAGAAATCTCTCAGAAAAACTTTTCCTAACCTCAAGCTTTCTTTTTCCACCAATAACAAGTTAAAATCTATTTACACCATCCTCAAAGACCCCATCCCCCTTCCTAACAGAACTAATGTCGTCTATAAAATTCCCTGTTCCACACCGCATTGCCAAGGTTCTTACATTGGACAAACAAAAAACCCGATTTCCCGCAGAATTAATAACCATAAAAATGACATCAAGAATAAACTAATAAAAACTGCCCTCACCAAACATGTTTTTCATGAAGCACACACATTTGACTTCGATAGCTTAACCATTCTTTCCACTGAACCCTACTAACACAAACGTCTTTTGTCTGAAACCGTTCACATCAACTTACAACACTATCCAGTTAACAATAGAACAGACATAGAACAAATTTCCTCAACTTATTCTAACATTTTTAACATTCTAAAAACCATCAGCCCTCCGTCTCAATAAACCTGTCAAAACATTTTTCCCAGTTCCAAAGTCACTTATTCCCAATAATACCCTTCCCTTTTTTTCCTTTGTCCTTTTATTGCCCTCTCTTGTAACAGGCCGCTTTCCATTTACACCTTCCGCCTGCCTTGTACCTGCTACCCCCACTCCTTTTACTTTTTCGCTCTGAGAAAAAGTAAAATTTATATTGTTTAGTCATGGAAATGTGAACTTAGGGACAGGACATCCTCTCTCATCTTCATGATAGGTAGGTGTGGCAAATTACTGCTTTAATGATATTTCAATTTTTTTTTCTTGTCAATAAGTTGTTTGTTTGCATGTTTTTTCAAATTGGTTCTTTTTCAAATTGTTTTCATAAACTTTTAATTGTCTTACATAGCTTTCTACATTCATACTCTTGATATCACATTATATTATAATTCTCTATTATATTAATTTCAAATATTACTGTATTCTCATGACATTGTATTTCTACAGCCCTGAAGATGGCTTACAATGTAAGCCGAAACGTTGGCAGATAATCCTTTATTAAAAAAATACATTTTTTTAATTTGTGTTTGTTTTTTTTGGATCTACCTTTACGGAACCCCAACTAAAATCATCTTAGAATTTTAATTTACTCTTTTTCTCTTTTTCCAGGTTTTGATGAAATGGAAGTTCTCTGTCCCCAAAGGTCTTGCACCAAACTCCACTTATTACAGCCTATAAAGAATAACACTCGTTATTATGTTGTTGTGAATGTGGATTGTCATGATTGGGGCCAAAAAGTGACTGTGAGATCACCACTTCAGGTAAACTATTATAATAATTAATTTCGGCATAAAACATTTTTTGTATTAAATAAATTTTATTAATATCGAGTTTATGAGAGTTTATGATATACGGTCATTTTCCCCCACAATTTATAAAAACCAGTTGTTTGATTAATATTTATTATTTTCTCATATTTTAAGGAATTAGAACTATAGAATGTTTCATCTATTTTTGGATTTTTATTTTTTTTACCAGTTAGCAAGGTCCATTTAAATTTTATTAAAAAACTACTTTTAAGTTTAAGTTATTTAACCCATTTACGGCCAAAGCTAAAATTAGTTGAAAGTTTGAAAATAAGCTGATGTAATAAAATGGGAAAATATTTCAACTTATAAAAAAAAAAAATTGTTAAGTTAATGTTGCATATATGCATCAGTGGCCATAAATGGGTTAAATAACTATTACTGAAGTATTTGTGAATGATTGCTTAACTACCAGTAGAGTTTTAAACCTGTAAGATCATAGAGCTCAATTAAAAAGAAAGTATTAAGTTTGAGTGGCATGGCAAAGAAGTTCCCTTAATATGGTCATTTTATTTGTATAATGTGTTCACTGAATTATCTCTAAAGAATTTATGTTAAAATTTATTTTAAAAACTGAAGTTTTGTTTTTAACATAACTTAAAAATATAAATCCTTGAAGTATTCTTTTGAAATTATGTTCATATGATTACAAATAATTTTCAAAATTCTTCATCTCTCATTTTTGTGTGTAATATCTCTTTTCTTTTTAGATAAAAAATGAAACTTCTTATGCACTTGCACTATATTACAAAAAGGCAGTATTAGATGCATTGGGTTACCCAGTCATTGGTGAATCCACAAATCCATTTGGGGACATGTATAGAATTGCTGTGATTGAGCCAGATGAAATTTTCAATGTTCCACTTACTATAGCTCATCACTGCAAATTATATATTCAGCCTGCTTATGTAGAGTAAGTGTTGAATTTTTCAGCTCAATTGTTTTTCTTTTATTACATAAACTGTTTTAATATTTGTTAATTTAAAAAACTTTACACTGCAATGCATTTAAAATTGTATGTAGAATGTTTATGATCCAGAGAAACTTAATTATAAATTTAACTAATAAATAGATTTATTAACACTCAGGCTAATAGCAAGTTTCTAGTTGAAGAAGGTTTTAAAACTACTAAGATGTAGAATGTTTTTTTTAAAATGTTTATTAGTTTTATTAATTTCATTTTATTATTTATAATTGTATACTATCAAGGTATTTCCGGTTTTTGGATAAATAATAAGGAATATTAATGGATCTTTTTGTGCTCAAAGTACTGTACCAACTCTCTGGCCACTTGCCTTACTTAGAAAAAAAATGGACCATTTTTCAACCAAATATTTGTATTATTATATCTTTGATATGAAATACAAGTAATACTCTAAGTATAATCCATTATTATCTACTGACATCTGCTAACCAATTGCTTGATCTCAAGCTGATTTCATTCCTTGGGATAGCTGTGTCTGTTGGATAGCTTGGACCACAATTTCAAATTCCATAAAATTATCAAATTTTTTCCCTTGAAGAAAATGGGCCATGGATCAAAACAAGTAGCAATCCAATGGTGTAAGGTCTGGACTATATGGTGAATGAGGCAAGAGTTCGAATCCTTGAAGTTCTTTAAACTTTTCTTTGTTTCGATGGGTATATGAGCATTATTTTGTTAGAATAAAATTCCTTTTCAGTTGATCAAATCTCTAACAATTTAAACAATTTCGCATACAATCTTTCCAGTTATTCTTCGCTGAAGAGTTCATAATTTATAGAACATCCATCAGGATCAAATTCCTGAAATTAATAACACTTTAAAAAAAAAAAAAGTGTAAATCATGGATTTTTTTTTTTTTCAAAGTTCACCCTTAAAGTAACCAGAAAAGCAGTTTGCATTGCTAACGATCTAGCCATTGCTTCAGTATTCAGATTTTGTCAGTACACCCACTTTTAATCACAGGTGATAATCTTCCTGTAAAATCTTATATTATAAAAGTTTTTCAATAAATTTTCTCAAATTTCTAACTTCTTAGCTGATTGCTGAGGAGTAAGTTCATGAGGGACCAGTCTACTGCTCCACTCTATCTTTTTATACTGCTCTACAATATCTTTTGACACACCACTCTCTACAGCAAGTTTACGGGTAAATGTGGGCAGATTTGACTCAACAGCTCCCCTGCATAACCTTATCAACATACATCAACGGTCGACTGGAGCCTTTCTTTCTTTCCCATGCCATATCTCCACTGCTAAATTTTCCAATCAAACATGAAGACTAGTATTGACAGATTAAGCCCCAAGTAACTTTTTCTATTGTTTTTGCTATCGTAGAAACATTTTGTTGTTATAAGAAACAAAAAAATTAACTACCTACTAAAGGATAGAGAATAGCGACTATCTTCATTATTTCCCATATTTTTCTATTATAACATCATTTATTATCAATAAATAATCTTATCTTCCCCCAAAGCTGACTAAAATATATTATTTTTAATCCTCTACTTTTGCATTTATTCATTTTTAATGTTTTCTTTTTAGTCTTTATAGTATATGTGAAACTGGACTGTGGTGGCAAGACTTAGCTTCTGATTTGAATTCACCCAAAGACATTCTTTGTTCTGCTAAAGATGAATCTGAACCAACTGTTTTTTCTGTCAGGGTATGAAATTTGCTTTTTAAAAATTTATTTTTGAAACATTAGATTATCCACAAT
>KZ807626.1:231887-246498 GCA_000696205.2 Oncopeltus fasciatus | reverse complement strand
TATTAGAAATATAAAATATAATATCTATATGTTATTATTATTGTTATATTTTTGACTGAATGAAGTCAGTCGACAGTTTGAAGTGTAAATATTTTGCAACAGATATATTAGATGTTTTGAGGTCTATAGCCTTAATATATAATAATTTTCTGAGTAGTTATTGAAATATTTTATCTAAAGGTTATAATAATTAATTTGTGGGTAAAATTGATTCTTACTTATCAAGTTAATTAAATTCTTTGAACTGTTGTAGATATGTGACATTTAATTTACTTTCAAGAAAAATAACTTTATTTTTGACCATTGGGAAAATTCTAATTTTTATTTTCTTAACTATAATGTTTGGATGTAAAACTGTGAAGATAATAAGAAGCCAAATATATCAAATTAACGTTTAACGAAATTTGCTATTTTTAATGCTGATTTGCCATTCGTTGTGATGTCGACCTACTAATGCTAATAATTAGTCTATCTTACAATGATCTATAAGTATTTCAAATGTATTATAGTGCTGAGAAACAAAAATAATATAATATATAATATTTGCATTTGAGGCACAACTTTTTAATTTAGACATTAGGTAATTATATTTTTGGTAGTAAGGAGATATGTTTTTTTGAAATAAAATATAAATTTATTTCAATGATTTAATAGTAATAAAAAACTGAGTAGAAGAAAAATAATATTTTTTAACTGCAGAGATTCGTGATCATTTCTCATTTATTTCACCCGCCTCTGTTTAAAAATAATATTCACCTTGATTTTTTTTTTTTGTTAGAGCCCTACTTTGTCAAAGCCTATGCATGATTTAACTGATTGAGAACCAGTAGGTAACTTATGCCACTTATTATTCTACAAACTTCAACTTCACAAAATATTAAATAGAACAATTTAAATTACATTAATGCAAACAAGAGAACAAATTTACTATCATTGAGAGTTTATTTGAAAATGTATAAAATATCAAAAAAATTGTAACTAATTCATTTTTCAAACAATGGCCTATAGGAAATGAACTTCATATGCTTTGAACCTCAAGCATTTCCACAATTTTCAGTCATGTGAAAATCACACTAATTATAAACAATAAAAATTTTTTTTTTTTTTTCCCCCATGCATGCATGGGTTTAACTGACTGATCTGTTCCTTTAGTTATAAATTTAAATTACTGCCAGACTTCATGCTGTTCACTTGATGCAGAAGAACTTAACACAATATTGACTGATAATAAGTTTCCTACATGTGTTTACTGTTTATTATAATACATTATTTAATACCTTGAATATTAATAAAAATATTTTGATTCTATAGTCTTCCATACTTGCTTTTCAAGTCACTCTACTATGTTTTTATTATTCAAAAGTGTTAATTTTTGTAGCTATGATTGGTAAAGATCCATTTTTTTTTTATTTGTAGGACTGCATTTTTTGAACGAAAGGGCATTGCTGTTAATCCGAATAACTTACTAACTGAAATTTATACCCATTATTTATCACAATTGATCCCTCAGATGCATGTACTAATACTTGGCTTAGATATCTTAGGGAGTCCATATGCTTTAGTGACAGACTTCACACATGGCTTAGGGGATCTGTGCTATGACCCAGCATTGGTAAGTTGAAACCCTTAATGCTTTACCTACTAAAAAAATGTTTATTTGCATATTCTTTCATTATTATTATTATTTTGTGGATTTTAGAATCAAATAGAGAGTGCAGAAGAATTCAGTGAAGGGTTATCTATTGGTGCACAAATGTTGATGGGACACCATTGTGCAGGTGGAAGTGGAGCATCATCACTTATAACAACAGCCTTACCTGATTCCATCTCTCCTCCTAATTTTGATGATGATTTCAAGAAGGTAATTTATAAATTATTTAATTTCTAGTAAATTCTTCATTTTCTACTTCCTGCTTCTCATAATAGAAATTTAAATTTCATATTTTAATCTAATTAAGAATGATCAATTTTTGTTTCTGTGTTATTTGTTTCTGTGCCATTAAAGTGTTTTTCTATGTAACTATGTAATAACACCAATGGATTACATATGCATAAATTTATATTTACACAGAAACATATTTGGTAAATTTGGAAATGGGCTGGGAGAATTATGACTCATGGAGGTTTCAGATAAAGGTCTTATTGAAATCTAAAGTCAAGTGGGACATCGTTCAAGACACAGCTAAGTAGGATGAGGCCAAAACCAAAGAAATGGATTGCAAGGCACTTTCCAAAATATGTTTACTTGTATCCATCATATAGAAAATGCGAAACTTCTAAAATGGTATAGCACACAAATCAATCATTGTTTGAGAAATCTGGTGATGTAGGAGAAAAGTAGGATTACTCCAGCAGCTTATATTAAGGAGATTAGACAGTTTCAATTCAATGGAGGACTATATTAACCAACAATGACTAGATTCATCCCAACTCCAAAAAATAAAGTTCAGCACAACAAATGAATGGGTCATTACTCTTTTATTAACAGGATTGCCTGAGGAATATAATGAACCTCGAAAGTAGTGGCACCCAAATTACAGGCGGTGCTATTAAAATTAAATTGTTGCAAAACTTCAAATCACAAAATAATTGATCAAATCGGACCTGTACATCGATCAAACAAGCGAAAAACAAAAACATAATAACCAGTCCAAGAAGGTTATTAAGTGTTTCAAGTGTCAAAACCGGGACACCTAGTCTCAGGGTGCCGTGCTAACTTTAATAAATTGATTAATGAAAATAAAAAGAAGTCATTTTCATTTCTCTATGCTGATAAAGGTGAATCAAGTGAGTCGTATGCTGATTCCTATGCTCCAGTTTCCTTAACGCAACTCAAATTTAGATAATCAAGCAAAATAAAGGACATGTTCAACCCAATCAAAATTTATATGGCTAACAATGAATATAATTGAGACCAAACAGGTGAGTGAAATTGATCTCAACCTCTCAGTGGACAAGACAACTTAAGCTATAACGGCTCAGAACATACATTATGCCCTGGAATTAAAAGTAAACTTTCTCTCAATCAGTAAAATGGCTGAGAAGGGAAATAAAATTTTATTTGGTGAAAGTGAGGAAAAGGTTTTTACACATGTGGAAAGCTGATTGCCTAGGCTTCTCTTGACAATGGTATTTTTAAGTTGAACAAAGTGACAGTTAAAGAACAAAAACATGGAGTCGACAGTTTACTGATACAGATATCTATATCTGATAAACAAGCTCATTTACCATTTCAGAAAATTAAGTTTTGAGCTAAGAAGCCCCTGGGACTTATACACACTCATCTGTGTTATCCTGTGATAACTGTGTTCATTGATGAAAGTAGATACTTCTTTATATTAGAGGATGATTATTTCAGGTTCACTGGTATTTACTTTTTGAAGATAAATGACCAATTTGTGATCTGGTGAAGAATCAAGTCGGCAAAAAACTCAACTGTCTTTGCTCTGATAATGGTATAGAATATATCAATAATAAATTATCCAATATTCTCAAAGCTAAAAGTATCCGGCACCAGACAAAGTTCCATACATGCCTTAACAAAATGCTATTGGGAATGTACAAACAGATAAATTGTCAAAAAAGCTTGTTATTTGCTTCAGGATTCCGGTCTTCTTAAGACATATTGGGCAGAAGCTGCATGGAAAGCTGTTAATTTAAACAACAGAAGCCCATTAATACCTCTTAGTAGCTTGGTACCTTATAAAGCCTGCTTTAAGAGGAAGCCTAATCTCTGCCTCTTAGAGTGTTGGGCTGTGATGCAATGACACACGTCTCATTAAAAAAAAAAAAAAAAAAAAAATGAAAGAAATTTGATCCTGTTTCCCGGGAACTGATATTTGTAGGATATATTGCAATGATACGAAAGGCTTATGTATCCTACTACCAAAAAGGTCATAGTAAGCTGGGGTCTTAATTGAAGAAAAGATGCTCTCTTTCAGAGAAATGAGCACACAAGACCATTTGTAATATTTCTCTGGGTAGTTCCTTAAGTTAGGGTTCATATTTAGGGTTTATTAGGGTTTCCTTTATAATAAGGAATTATATAATCCTTTAATATTATATAATTAAATAAATAATTCTAATAATTATGAGAATAGTATAATCCTTTAAGCAAAGATCTTTAGTCTATAGAGCATTCTTCACTGTACTTTTTCTATGTTTATCTTTTAATCTTTATCTTTCTCATGGCACTGTCAAAGTTTATCAAGATTGTCTTACATTCTTCCCATTGATCTTGATAGCCTGCTTTATTGAAAATTCTTCTGAGAAGTTTATGTTACTCAGGGATTTTCCCTCTTGGCTCACCTTCCTACGCTGAGCTTTTAGCTTCAATTGATTGGTAAATAACATTATTCATTTAAACAATCGTTTCTTCTAAGACCTCCTTATTCAGGATAGGTCATATTCTCTGGAAATAAAGGGATTAGTCTATTAGTTTAACTTTTGTTTTGCTCCTATCTTATAATGACTTCCTCTTAGGAAAAATATAAACTCAGGTTTATATGCATATATATATATANACCCAACATTTAGCAAATTACTTAAAATATATATATCTCACAGCATGCTACTGAGTTATTGCTATATATATATACTTAAAGTAAATTCTTTTTTCCAGAGAAGAAGACTTTGCCTGCAACAAATGAGTGACTTGCCTCAAACTCTCATCCAAAACAGCAGGACTTTTGAAGTTGGTATTGCTCTTGGAATGTCAGGTCTAATTATTAAGCATTTAACTGGTGAGTATTGAATTAAATTTTACATAATTAAATATAAATGAAACTGAATATATCTGAGAAGTTTAAACATTAAAATTCCAATGTACATAAGTGTCTTCACTGTGGCTTGTAGTGCATGGCATCGATCATAGTAGAGATTGAGATGAAAGTGTTACGTGTTCAAAAAATCCAACATTCAACTTTCCCTAATTGTGCTGATTTTAAAAGTGTGCATGCATTATCTGATCAGACTGTGAGAGTTTTAAACAAAAATAAAATGTGCATGCATTACAAAAATAATAATTATTAAATAATGAAACTTGTTGAATGATTTTTAAAATCATTTATCTCATCCTCTTTCAAAATATGTATTTTAATGATAAATAACCATTTACCTTATTACAAATTTATATATCTCAAAAAAATAAAAAATGCATATCTGCAATGTTTTTTTTTAATGTCAAGTTTGCTTTCTTTAATTTCCCTGAGAGTTCAATTTTTGCAAGTTAATTGTTGTTGGACAAGTTACTAGGTATCCAAGTATTATTACATTGAGCTGACTACCTTTGAAAAATTTATAATAGATTGAAGACTCAAGCCTCAAAGCTAAGACCATTCAGCCATAAACCTGAAAATATCCAGCTTAACAGATTCATTAGATTTATTATAGCTTAATTTCAAGGGTTTTTGATTAAATATGTACTTGTATAAAAGATTTTACGTTACCTTGTTGTGTTATGATTTTTGGAAAATTGTATTTTCTTTTATTTTAATAAATCAATAATTGGTAGTATATGCGTTTTTTAAATAATTTCATTTTATATATTATAAATACAATTGACTAGTGATAAATAAAAATACTGACAGTTTTTTTCAGTAGTTACCTAATAATAATAAATATCTTTAAGGGACTTTACTTAGGGAATTATAAATCATCATTGTTACTAAAATAGATCAGGCTATAACAGGTATACTTTGAATACTTTTACTTATAATTATTAAAGATCCCAAACAAAAGGCTAAAAGTATACTCAGGCTAAAGGACACCTTAGTTTTAGAGGCTGGAATTATCAATATAATACATCTAGTTAAGGTTAATGACCTTAAGGTTAGCATGCCAAAAAAAAAAAAAAAAAATATCTATCGGTAATTATTATGTGCATTTAGTTTTACATACCTCCATAATTAATGTCTCAAAATAATATATATTATTTAATTAACTTAGAAACGGAAGCAAGTTAAAACTTTTTTGAAAAGTCTTGTATTCAATATTTTTTCTTTCTTTACCTATATTCGAGGTTAAAATCAATAAAACTACTTGGTGTGCAAATTGAACTGACTAATGCCCATGAAAAGATATATATGTAGTTAAAACATAGATATGATTTCTCTACAAATTTTACTTCATATCAACCTTTTCTTTATATTTTGTTTTACAAAGAATTTTAGTTTTATTTTCAACTTTTACATTTTATTACTTCTTAAACTTGTTAATTTTAAGCTTTTCTTTTTCTTTATTTGTGTAAAATTCAATAATAATAAAAAATAGATAAAAAACAATATTCGAAATAATTAATTTATTTTAATGTTAGTTTTGATGTAGTTGTGAATGGTGTATCTGACTTTGTTTTTTTTCGCCATCGCCATCTCTATATGTGACAGGACAGCACACCTTTGGATCCTCATCTACAGGTTTGCACGATTATATTTTACACAAACTTTATAACACATTTTCTCTAACATATTGCACTCTTTAATTAAATCACTTTATACAAATCAAATAAATGATTAACATGTTTATTAATTAGATATTTAGCTCATGGAGCATTTAAGTAAACTCAGCCTGGGCACATGATTAGCTTACCTTGGGTTACCTTAGCTGATATAGCTTTGCTTATTTATTATTTTTATTTTTACCAAAATAGGCACCACAATATGTAGGTATTATTTTATTTATGTATTGACACCATAGTATAAATATTTTAATTACAATTATGGATCACTTTTAGATGTGGAAACTTTCATTCATCAGAATTCTATTTTTTTTTTTTTTTTTTCATTTCATAAATTTAACATTCTATCTTTTGAGATTTGGAAATATATTAATACAGCAAAAATACATTAAAATAGTGGAGGTAGCATATTTTGTTGAGAAACTTAAAGATATGCCAAAATAGAAGGCTGTCTAATAACGGCGGTTGGTTGAAGTCATGTTCAGACTTCCAAACTCATACAGATATTTGCCCAATATACTATATGGTGCTTCTTCTGATTGAATTTATTCCCCAAGTGTGGAGAGATATTTCTGACTACTTTCTGGATAGACACTCACATGCATTTATATATTCGGCTGCAATATGAGTGCGAAGTTAGTACTGGTATTTTTATAGCATTGCCTACTGGCAACCATCCTATATGACACAATTCATCTGATTTAATGCACAGAATTCTGGTTCATGTTAAAGTATTCAGGATCTAGTTCAAAGTAATGTAAAAATTCTTAGGTTTGATATTTCAGAACTTCTAGAATTTGTCTTTCATTTCATTTGGAAGGATGGAAATTTCATGCTTCTTCATTTCAAATTGAAATATAAGTGTGTATCATATTCATACTGTATAATATTCATATTCATACTGTGTATACTGGCAGGTAAATTAAGTGTATTCTGATTCTTTTGAAGTTCCTGTTAATTCTACAATATTATAACATCTTTATATTCTTTAACAAGTCATAGCCTCAGTCCCTCATTCTTTCCAGCCCCTGTCTTTCTTTAGTATACATGTTCTGGTCACTTTTACTTAACTAATACTAAAAATTATTAGGATAATTTTAAAGAGAGTGTGTTTTTTCTGGCAGCTAAGAAGTTCTAATGATGGAAGCTGTGCTTTCTGAAAGCAGCAAGTTCAATAAATTTGAAGTAAGAGTGAAGGAGACTTACTCTTTCATCACCAGTTGATGACCATCACATCCTGCCAAAAAAGGAGATGAAATTAATACTCTTTAGTCAAGTTTAGTACAAGAAATCAGATACTTTTCTAAAGTTTATATACTGTTGCAAAATAATAACATTCTTGCAAAAATGAGTATTTGTTACTCAATCATTATCCCATTAAACAAGATTCTTTAAAATATCATCAAAATATACTTGCGTTAAACCAACTTAACTTATTCTTTGGTTTTATAGGATTTGATTAATTAGGATTCGGCTTCTTTTTTTTTTTTTTTTTGCCCAATAGTAGCATGTATATATTTTTATCATAACTAACAACAAATTATTTCAATAAAGTTTATATTGCTTCACTTATGATTCATAATTCCTGTGTCTATTGCAATTTCTATTATACTGATCTAAAATAGATATTAAATCATTACATATTGCAAGTAATAAATATTCTTTCCCTATAAATGTTGGGAGCAGGCCAGAAAAAAATTTTTTTCTTGGTTTTTTAATGGCTGTAAGTGAGTGAATAATTTAACTGTTGCTGCATAAATTACTTTGGATTATAAATATTTTGCTTCTGGTAAATTATTTATAATATTTTGTTTCTGGTTACTGAAGACACCACTCTCACAAATATTATATAAAATTCTTGTTCATTAACTAAAAGTTGTTTACAATGAATTATCAATCATTAAAGACCCAACATTTAGCAAATTACTTAAAATATATATATCTCACAGCATGCTACTGAGTTATTGCTATAGTAAAAATATTTGTTTTTGTAAAACATAATTTTGAGTGTTACCTCAATTATTAATTTTTTATTAGTAGATTTATAGAAGAATCCCAGTTGGAAGATCAACTGAAGACTGTAATGATCCTCCTCATTATCTATCAATAAACACATCCATTGATTTTATTCTAAATTTATTCTAGTTTGAAAATTATTATGAACAATAAATATTTTTGATCTTGAAGTACCTCTCTGCAGCCATAACTTTGCAGGAACATCAACGGCACCATCCATGTTCCCCCAATCGGACACACTTGTTTTTATATATCATTTTATTTTATACTTTGGTAAGTTGTCCTTATCCAATAACAACATTACTCTTGCATAATAGAAAATAAAAGTTAAACTCCATAAAATAAAATTAAGATGCTCATGATATTGAAAAATAATCATTGAATAAAATTAAGAGGTATTAAGATTGATTAGCATTCTAAAATATGAAGATTAATATATTACATATTAAACGAATATTAGTCACTAGTATATGTGTGTGTATGTTTTCCTTCTCATTGGGAAGGGTTACTAAGAGAAGGCCATTTATTTATATAAAATAGTGTATACATAGTGTATTTTACATGCAATATATATTCTTGTTTTATTTAGAAAATCATAATAAATCATCAGTTATGATTAATCTAATATACTTCTGATAAGACAGGAAATTATCTTTAGATTTCAGATCCGCTTTAGAAGTTGGCCAAGTTTTCTTTTTGTTATTATCCCCTGAGTCAGAATTCAAATTTGTGTCAGTTTTTTAAAGATCAGATGGTCCAAATTTTTTTGTAATGAATTGCCATGGAGCATCTCCATATTACTCTCTCAACTCTGTACTAACCATCTCGTCTTAGGACTTGCATCAGTGTAAAATTCAGCTTCAGCTAGGTTGCTTCAAATTTGGGTCTCTCAGTAGGGAAGTAATTCCATGTTCTTGTTTTGATAAATTCAGCCGATTATTTTTCCATTTTCTAAGGAGCTTTTCATTTAAATTCTTAATAATGTGAGACTTAAGAGCTACAGAATATGATGCTATAATAGAAGGAACTTCTGCTGCCTTTTGGTCTATTGGCTTCTTCATTGACCTAGTCCCCACAATTTGCTCTCACCCACTTAATATTAGAAAAATTACTTAGATATGGAAAAAATACTTTGCAGACCACTTCTTAACCTTTGAATGACCAGCAGGTGATTGAACTAATTAAGGCAAGCTAGCTGTCACTCTTCACCATCACAAAGGGCAACCTTTTGGGCCTCTAGGATAAAGCTTTGTCAATAACAAGTTGCCCTGTTTGATCATTAGAGCATGAGTTAAAATATCATCGAGGCGGTACTTCCTCTTAGAGATCTTCTCTCTCTGAAAGCTTAAAAGGCTGTGCCATCTCCTGCTTAAATATTGCTGCAGTCAGTGTATATTTCATGTATGTAATCTTTATTGGTTGATGATAGTGTTGCAGAGTGCTGCCTAAATAAAAACTTACTTTATAGGTTTTTTCTCAGTTAATGTAAGTATCCTCTGGCTTATTAACATCTAGCCTCATATGAGACTGTCCTGAGGGCAATCAGTCCTGTGTATGTCAGTGTATGTGTTTTTATCATTGTTTTAAGTTTTTCTTAATGTAATTTGGCTTATCATTTTAAGTATAAAATGAAAGTTTAAATTTGTTAATGAGCAACATCAGACTAATAGGAGTGAGGAATTATGTAAAATGTCAAGTGTGAGTACAAAAATTATTTTCCCTGCAGCAGGAATAATATTTCATTTAGAGTATTAAAACTCAACACAGATTACTCTGTGAAATATTTATGGGTTTTAAAATATTTAATTTTAAATGTGGCATTTAAAAAGGGTGTTAAAAGTGGAAATATGAATTTGAATGGGTGCTGAACGTCAATTCAATCTATATCATCTGTTAAAAGTTTATGAATATAAAAAACAAACTTTGATCTTTTTTCCTTTAATCTAGATAGTTTAAATGATTCATTAAATTATTGAAATAAATTAACCAAATGAATGAATGTTTGAGATGAAAAAATGTTCGCTTAGTACATACAGATAAATAACTGTCAGATGATAGACAGCTGCCTCTACTAAACTGCGAGAGAATAAGGTGAGTTCTTTGGTTTGTTTTAAATGAGGTTGAGAGGAATTGAGGTTGTGTGATTTTGTAAGAACAAGTGCAGTTGAGGGGTGAAAAAACACTATAATAATAAAATAAAAAATATAGCGGGCACTTAACCTAAGCTTATGGAGATAGGCCATATTTAAAACTGGAAGGAATGCAAATTACAAATATCTATGTACATAGACTACAGGTGACGGTCTATTAGACAGATTAGAGAGAATGTCCGGAAAAATGTGTGGTCTTACTTAAGCATGTGAATGTAAGTGGGATGAGACAGTTTCACACTTTGATAATGTCCCCTTATAGAGAGAGTGAAACCATTACATACTTCTGTGCCTGAGGTTACAATTTTTTTTTTTTTAACTATTAAGAAAATTTCATTGAGAACTATGTGAGATTTTAAAGCTTTTTTTTTTTTTTTTTTTATGAATTAGGTACAACACTCCTCCCACGAGTTTGCAAAAAATATATAATTACTTAAAATCTGACTTATAAAACTGTATAAGGATTTTAAATTTATTATCAATATGTGTATTATTTCAAAATTTAAAAAAAAGGGGGGGAAAATCATCATAGATAAACTACTGATTTCTCTTAAATTTTTGTTAATTACTATATAAGTTTATTTTAAATGAATCGAATTTCTTAATTCTAAAACCCTTAGATGCATGCTTTCATCTTTACTTTTTATTTTTGAAATATACTTAATAGTTGTATTAAACATAACTTGTTAGAATGTTGTAGCAAACACATAAGAAAAAAATTATGAAATAAGAACTATTTCTTACACACATTCTTACATTTGGTGTGTTATTGCTATTATCTCATAGAGAAATTAGGGAAGGAGTAGTAAAAAGCAATGAAATAAGAATTTTTTAAACTCACTTGAATATTTCAGTGGCACAAGCTAACCACCTTCACTGATCAAAAATTATTTTTGGTAAGTTTTTTTCTGTACTTAAGGTATTTTCTATTTCTTCATACCTCATCAAGGTCCATAATAGCAAAATGTTAGTAGTTTATGCTTATTGCTTGACTTTTTCTTTAAGCAGTGGACAAGAAAAAATAAGTAAAATTTTCGTATAATGGAACTAATTCTAACATGTCATACCTTCTATTGTCCGTCTTCATTGGTTTCTGCAAACCATCAATTAAATTCAACCAGAAGATGGTTTGCAGAAACCAATGAAGACGGACAATAGAAGGTATGATAGTTCTATATTCATTGGTGGTGGAAATAACCTTTTAAATTCTAACATGTTTTTATATTTCTACATAAATCTATCCCCTCCCTAATTTTTAATGAGCAATTCTTAGTTAAATTGGATCAGATTAATTATATTGCATTTATTTAGTCTCAATAACTTAATTTGTATTCGTACTTAGATGTTAGTATATATATCCTGCTATTTCTAGTAGAGTAATTGCATGTAAATTAGATGCATTACTATTTAACAAATTATTAATTCTTATGACTGTAAAAATTATACTATGAGAAACTGATTTATAAGAACTTAATCATAAAGTTAAGAACTGATTTATGATTTCATAACCATAAATCAGTTATTTGACTAAAACATTTCAGTAAGAAATTTAAGTTATTTAGTTATAAGGAAATGTTAGAAAACAAATAAATAAATAGTCTGTCTCATGACAGATATTATTTAAGTAATAAAGCAATTATTTAAGTGCTATTAGATATTAAGTAATTCCACATTTTAGAACTGGTATTTTTTCATTCATTGTGCTTATAATTTTTTTTTAAGTGTGTATATTGCCCATCGACTGCTGATGGTCATTAGCGCTATGTGCTTATAATGTTTCCATTTTAATGCCATAAGATATAAGCCTTTTTATTTTGTGAAAGCTTTATACAAAATCAGATATTCAGGACCTTTGCACATAGACATTCAGAATTGAAAGCCTTATTTTACCCTGTTTGTCATAAACATATTGGGATATTTTTTGAATTTTTGTTTGAATATGAATTTATTTAATAAATTTTTATTTTTATTTTCTTATGCTTACCAATTAAAACTTAAAATCTTAAGTACTAAAACCTGGTCTGGTTTAGATGAATTTTCAACATTTTCATTTCAACAATTCATTTTCACTGAAATTATTCCACACACACACACACACACACTTCTGAGCAGAAAAATTATTTCTAGCCATATATACACTCAAATGTATGTACTTTGGTGAGAAAATAATACTTTTATTGGGGTAATTTTCAAGGTGAGAAATGTGAAATAGAAGTTTTTGATCCATTCAACAATTATATTGTAATTTATCAGTAATTATTTTAATAGTCAATTTTCATTTCACATGTATGTATACACACAGTGGAAGGGTTGTCTTTAAATTATGAAGTGCTTACTGATATGAACAAAAATTCCTTAAATTGCCTGCCCACTTCTGGTCTGTGAATTAATATGTGTTAATTAATGCTTAAGACAAAAGATTGACGTGATTTTTATTTTATTTCTTTACTTTTAAAAGACCTTGATTTATGTTTTCATTTATGTATGTAATTTGTTTTTAATTAAACAAAAACAAAATCAACTCTTTTGAGAATTAAAAAAAAAAATATGAGGCATTGTTTAGCTTATTGGGTCAAAGTTTTTCAGATCTCATTATTATTAGCACTTATCATGTTTATTATGTTTGCAGTACTGATTCTGATAAAGCTGAATTAGTGACTGATTTTATTTATTAACAGATATGACATAAATGTATTCATTACCTATTTGCTGCATATAAATTAAAATTAAAAGTTCTGGGAATTTTTTTCTTTAGAAATTAACACTTAAACTGAAGGACTTCACACTGTGTCACTCTAAAATGTCAGAATATTACTGTAAAATAAAGTCTCACTGCATCTGCGTTCTATCATAGTTGGCCCTATCGTCTATGTAAACTTGAAAGTGAGACTAGATGCCTCACCCCTCAAGATTTGCTTGGTCCATGGTGAAGAAAGTGTTTTCTGCAGCAATAATATAAAATACTGTGTGTTCCTTTTTATTTTTATTAATTTAAATATTTTTTGCTTTATTTTTATTAACAAATTTTGAATTATTAATCCACATTACAATACAATAAATTTCAATTTTTTGGTAAATTTTTTCATGCATAATTTATGGAATATAAATGTTTAAAACATATTTGATACATGATAAAAAAATTACATAAGATTTAATAATCACATAATATTTAAATTATATGAATTATCATTTTGGGTAAATCTTAATTTATCCTACACTAAAACTGTTATGTATTTTGTGACTTCAATGTGACATATCCCAGCATTTTATTTACCTTTTTTTTAGTGATCTGCCATTCCTGCCTGCAAATTTTTTTTCATTAGGCTCAGGAACTTCCCCTGGATTTTCTGGGGCAAAAACCTGCTTATAATATAAAAGTAAATGAAAAGTAATGTAATAAACCAAGAATAGATTATTGGTGCAGGATACACTAAGATTTTCCCTTTATTTTTTAGAAAAAATAAGTTTTTTTTCTTATTTAAATTTGTAAAATCATAGATAGTATATGAAACAATAATTGTCCCATATAGAATAATATTTCTAATTATTTCCACATTGAATGAATATTCAAAATAAAATTATTAGACAATTCCAAGTTTTAAAATTCACAATTTTGTGTAATGTTGAAAATCATTCCAAAGAGTAAACATTTTATTCATAGAATATTATATGTATGCATATGTGTGTTTTACATTTTACATGTAGGTGTGTTTGTATCAATGTGTGTGCACTGATAGATTATATTATCTTATCATAATTAGCACATGAAGACTTGGACCAATAAGAAAAGAACTATAGAAACAAAATTGATTTTCTTGATCCAATAGCTCTAATATATATATTATTTACTACTCTCAATTGGCTTAATATATAACAGTAAGCTGAATTATAAAAAAAAATTTATTTATATTTTTTGAAGATACTGAATTTTCTATTTTCCAGTCAGTTTTTATTACAATGTATTAAAAATTATAATTAATTTGAAAATAAA
>KZ807626.1:220820-231227 GCA_000696205.2 Oncopeltus fasciatus | reverse complement strand
AAAAAAAAAATTTTTTTTTCTCTTAAATTGAATTAATGAAAATTAAATGCTCGGCAACGATGACCTGAGATGTTTGTTGCCAATAAAAATCAAAAACCAAACCAAACCAACCTCACTTCTCTTTTGACCAATTCTAACCATTAATGAACTCATTCAACAGATTGATAGATTATTCTTACTTAATTCAGATTCATTATTTTAACATTTGGAATGCTAAAACACATACAGACAAATATATGTGTGCGTGCATGTATGATTTTAAACAACAATATTTTAAACTTCATCAATGTAGGTTCAGTGAAGATTAGTTAAAATTTTTCAAAAGTCACCTCAAGGTGCAAATTTTTAATATGATTCTGGCTTATGGATTACTGGCAAATCGTGAATTTTTTATTATATTATTATTAAAATTTAATTCAATTGAGTAATTATAATTTTTAAATATGTGTACTTTTTCAAAATGTGATATGGTAATTTAAATAATTTATTCCCTTTCTCAATTGAATAGAATTCATCTTTTTTCTCTCTTTGATACTTTATACTGTATTTGATAGAGTAATATGTTTTCCCACTATTGTATCAATTATCTTCTTTTTAGTTAAATTATCTAATTGTGGATTATTTATTAACTTTCAAATTTACAAACTGAGACTTCATTTGAAGAAAAAAGCTAGGAATTTTATAGAGAGTTTAAGAGCAATCAATAGTTTAACTGTCTTAGAAAAAAAATTGAATTTTTTTTAAAGTTCTCGGACATCCATATCGGTGATTCCTAGGCTTTCAGAGATACGACATTGGTTTATGAAAGTGTTTAGCTATAATAAACAAAAAAAAATGAGGAGGATTGGGGAAAACCTTTTTCAAGAAAAGGAATTACTCAGTTTCTATACATAACTTCTTTGTGATACAGTTAACGTTTCAATATGTAATACACACAATCTAATTTATACTATTAAGACCATTTTATTTATTATATACATCTTTAAAATTTCTATAATAATGATTATTTCTTCTATAAAGCTACCATAGTAGCCAATACTAGTTTCAATAATTATTCATTTAGCTAATAAGAGTTTCAATAATTATTCATAAATAATTATTGAAACTGTTTTCTGAAAACAAATTGTTCATTTTGTTTGCCTGAATATGTATTTGGATTTTCCTTATAAAGCGTCTTAAATTATACAGCAAAATAAGTAAACCCAAAAAATGTAGAAAATTTTAGTTTCATAATCTTTAGGACAAAAGTTTTATTCAATGACTCTGATTTTAGGAATACAGCAACATGATGGAATTGAAGCATTTTTCAGGAGCGTCGGGAAAGGCCTAATGGGCTTGTTAACAAAACCTTCTGGTGGAGTATTGGACTGTATTTCAATGGCGATGGATGGTATTAAAAGGTAAAATGTGTTTCTTTACTGACAAATTAAAGACCGTCTTACTTTTCTATTCTTGCATCACATTTCTGCTTAATCCAAGTATTTACAGAAATTTATAGCTTTTCAGTGTTAGAGAGAAGTATTTATAATTTACTTTTATTCTAAACTATATTACAGTCAGAATAACAATATTGGTCTTTAATAAGATTACAGTGAAGCAATTCGAAGGAGTAATTAATATTTTTTAGTTCGAAGTATTTTTTTTCTTTCAGAAATGGTTACATTTTAGAAGAGTTTCCCATTTCTATTTTGAAAAATAATATCAAAAAAGGTGTATAAAAGTTTAAAAAATTATTGCAGAGGACTAAGTTGATATTAACTTTATAATCTAATATGACAAATTAATACACGAGTTGGCTGGATTTATGTTACTGAAGAAAAACATTTGTTTTACCATGGTATATAAGTGCTTTCTATTGTTTTGCGTTAAGCCTCATTGCTTTCCATTTCACCTTACTAATTATGAATTAGTTTAAAGCCTGAAGTTATTGATATATCAAACTAATATATTAAACTAATTATTAAGAAAATGTGTCTATAACTTTTTCTATCACATTTTCTTTGTTGAAGAAATACCAAATAGGCACTTATTACAATATCACCTTTCTTACTTTTTGCCTTTTGTGCCATTAGACTTTTCATGTGAAAAATAAAATTTAATAATTAATGGTTGTAATTTTAAATATTAGACAATAAAGAACAAAATTTTATGTTATTGTAATGAGATCCTACTATTATATTCCTTATCAAATGCATTAAACCAAAATTATGAAATTATAAAATGTTATTTTTTAGCAAAAAAAAAAAAAATACAAAATGTGAATTAATAAGTATACTACTAATTTTAGTAAAACTGAGTAATCAAATGTTCAGGTATTTAAAAGTAAAAAAGATATAAGGTTCTGTTTTCTTAGAAAAAGAAATGGAGTTATCAATAAAAAGAGTAATACACACACACACACACTATATATATATATATATAGTGTGTGTGTGTGTAATCTTTATAGTTCAACTAAATGTTTGTTGTATTCCAGGGCATCTGAGACTGGAGAAGAATTCGTATTAAGGACTCGCCAGCCACGTTATTTAAATCCATACCTGGTATTTAACATTCTAAGTTTACTTTTGTTGCTTATTATTAACTAAAATATGAATAATTTGGATAATAATAAAACCCCTTATACTGCTAAACGTTTATAATGGATATATGGTCCTCACCAAGCTTTTAGAAAGTAATAATTTTGGGGTATGCAGAGAGATTCTCCAAGTTAACCTACTTTTTCAATCCTCTGAATCAATTGATTAGAGCAATAGATTTTATTTAGAAATAAATAGAAATCTGTAGAAAATATGACTACTAACTCTTTGAAAATGGAGAAAATACTCTCTTCATGAGTTTTATGGATTAACTGACTGTTTTAATATGGAATGTAAGTTGTGCATAATGGATTCTTTACATGAAAGCTTTAATTTAAAAATTGGTCTATATATTAATTCAAACAAAAGCTTAGCTGCTATTGTCTCCCTTGAAGAACTGTTTTCTCAATAATAGTTTTGGAAAACTAGATTTATTTGATAATAAAATATATAGTTCTTGGGTTGTACTTTTCATAAGAGAACTTGCAGTTTAAGTGCAAAATTTCTCTTAGAGTCAAAAATAATTAAAATTAAATTTAAAGTGTTTTAAAAATATTTTATTATGTATATTTGCCAGCTCAAATCTGTCAAAATTCTGTGAATATGAACTACTCAATGCATGGGCTAACCAATTAAATTTCTTAAAGTTATTTGACATAATATTTTTTTTTTAAATAATATCAATGTAAAATATAAATTTATTTATCAAGGAACTAAAAAAAAATTAAGTTAAAAAGATTTATATAATTTCTGATATGTAAAATTCTTCTGTTTTTAATAGCATTATTGCATACATTTTATTTTGTGTAAGTTTGTGTGTAATAGCTAAATTAGTTACAAGTTACAATCAGTACTCTTACTGAAAATTAAATGAGTGACCAATTATTTTCATTTTTTTTTTAAACCTGTACCATATACATATATATTCATATATTTATGATTTTAGTTTCTACTAATATATTTCCTCATAAAATACAAGTAATAGGAGAATGAAATTTTTCAAAGTGATTGCATATAAGCTGGTCATCTAAGTTCAGATTGTTTTTAATTTCAGGGAGTGAAACCATTTTCAGTTTATGAGGCTGGTGGAAAACAGCTTCTGAACATTATGAACAAAGGCCATTATGCAGATTCAGATATTTATTGGACCCATGCTCCTTTACAGGCCGATGGAAAATCATATTTGCTAGTTACTTTGCAGTGAGTATATATTTTTTGTACTACAGATTGATTTTTTATTGAGTAGTTTTAAGTCAAAGAAAACATGAATATTGGTTAAAATTTAGTTCCTATAATAGAATCAGGGTGGTTCGCATGCCCCACTAGGTGTGGTTTTCCTTTCTTAATGCACCTTCTTAGTATATCTAAATATCAACCTGCACTATGGTTAATAATGTTTGTGCCTATAAAATAAAAATAAATGTTTACAGATATAATAGCGATGTTATTACATAAAAATATAATAAATTTATATTTTTCAGGCATGTATTTTTAGTTGAAAAATGTCGACTCTGGGGTACTTGGGAGATGGAGTGGGGAGTGAGAGTAGATGATATAATGTCAGTTCCCTCAATTGTTGATGAGAAGTTGATCCTCAAAGTACGACAGGTGCAGAAAAAACTATTTATCCTATATACATTTTTAGTTTTGTTAGTGTTGTGCTTGGAAACCCTTGTATTTTTGTAGTTTTATAAGAAATACAATGATAAACATCATTTATCAAAAAATTTCTACTTATGTTTTTGAAATTCCACTCCTCAGCTGCTAAAAAAATGTATTTTGTCAAATGTTTATGCTAGTAAAGAAGCATTTGGCATTAATTTCTTACTTATTCATATTTATAACAATGAATATACAAATGTATTTGGGTATCATTGTTGTATGTATGAAGGATTTTCAAGTTAAAAATTATTGTTGTTTCCTTACCACTTTTACCACTATAAGACCAAATGTTAATTATTCTAACAATTAGTTAACAATAGTAGTCTAACAATTATTTAGATTTTAATCTTATTTTTTCTTCTTTTTTTTTTTTGTGTGTGTCATTTTTAACTCTTTTTATGTTCAGTCTAATCACAGGAAATTCTTTCTAAGCAGTGATCATTACATGCATTTTGCAGAATACTGGTGTGAATATTTAAAATCACACAAGTTTATAATAGTAATGAGAGAAGTTGAACCATGGCTAAGTCAAGGTGATAAATCAGTGGGGGACCATCAGCCTCATTTTTTCAAATTTTGAAAAAAAATATGAAGAAAAAGTCTTGACTTTTTTCAAAGTCTCTATTCCTGGTTTTGTGTCAGAAAAACTTGCTTTAAAGAAGTTATTTTTTGGGTTCGATGGTTGTATTTTTCTTCCACAGTCACTAGAAAAATCAAAATGATCAATTTAGCAAGTCATGACATAGGGTTTTTGCGATTATAATGGAGTCCTTTCGATAGATTTAAGCCTTAAGGGACTCCCATTGATTCAGATGCTTTATATCATCCCTAAAATAATTCAGAAACTCTAATCAAAACCACAGAACTCTGATAAGTTACCTAATCCCTCTTAAATGCCCAACCTGGCATATTTAAACTATTATTTTTTCGTGAAATTAAAGGATTTTTTGTTTGAAAACATTTTCCCAGTGATCAGGGGGCTGAAGTAGTAGTCTAGACAAGAGGCCTAAACAAGTATCCAACTACAGAAATAATATCAATAGCTAATACATTGAAAACATATTTTATTTTATTAATGAAGTTCTTGAATAAAAATTTGAAAAGTTGTAGTTAATAGATTAGATAGTCTCCTCAAACTAACCATTTTCCTTGGGATACTATTGTATAATGAGGATTTTTTAAATGTTGCTGTACATTTATCTGTCACCATTTTCCAGTCTCCAAACCTGAGGAACATAATTTAACAGATAAATCTCTCAGGCAGTAAAAACAGAAAAGTTAAATTGATCATTGTTTGGTAATAAATGAGGGTGCATTCATTGAATTTTACTTGTAAATTTATCTTGAGTCACTAAACTGAGAAAATTATCTTACTTCACACATACCAAAGAAATAAAATAAACTTTTTATTTTATATTGAAATAAATGTTCTTCTCCCACCTGAAATGCATACTAGAATAATTGTTATTTTTAAAAACCAGTTGTAGGTGATTAAAACTTTATATTCATTTATAACAAGAGAAACGCCTAAAAGTGAACTTTATTTTTCTTTATATTTGTGTTTCACATATGAAGATGTGAAGTAATGAATTTTTTAGACTACATCCAGAAAAGTTCTGTTCAGAACTATTTTTAATGGCCTGAGTGAATTGAAAGCCAATAATTTATATATTTATTTTACAGAGATTCATTTTGAAAATAAAGCAAGAATTTAAATCTATGCAATATATAAATTAGTCTGTATAGTAGTTGTTTTAGCTAAATAAAGCCCTTGGGTAAAATTAGACTTTAATGTTAGTTATACTAGCATACTGACAAAAGAAAAAATAATGAGTTCAATGCCACTATTATTATTTATGCCACTATAAACAATCAATATTTATTTTTGTAGCTCTAACAATATTTATTTATCTTCAGGATGAGAGCTTCAGCTACTTGAATGGGAATGAGCGATCGGTCTATTGTAAAGATATAAGTGTCTTGCAGTGGCTTCAGAAAAAAATAGAAGCTGTTATGATCCTCAACATGGAAGACAAACCATGTTCAATTGCTGCTGACACATAAGTCTTTGTTGATACGGAGACATTAGTAGAAATTTTTTCATAATCATATTACTTGGCTGGAAAATGTGTTTAGTTGCCTATTTCCCAACTTGATGTTTGTGAACCTCTTACTACCAGTTCCCAACCTTCTTAAAATTACTTAGTAAATTATATACATGAGTCTTTCTTTTATTAAAGAAATATTAGTTAGGGTAATTCTAATATGCATGCAGTATTTAATTACCTAAAAGAGAAAACTTTAAATTAAACTGGCCAGAAAAATAATATATTTTACTAGAAATGGAACATTTTAGCCTTACAAGTCCTTGTGTTTATATAGGCTATGTGTAAAAATAATATTTACATAAAATGATTATTGTGACAATGGCCTAACATTCTTATAACAAAATTCTTTTAATAAATTTCATAACTTCTCAAAGACTTACATAATCATGTATTTCATAAGTGAATTCTTCATATTTGGATTGTGTCATATCTGTCCCCTGAACCAAGATTTTGCTCATCATGCTGTGAGCTTCCTCAGGGTGTGGAAAGGAATGGGTCAGGACAAGAAAAAGAAGTGTGTGTATGAGTATGTCATGTCCCTACTCTTGACCAAAGTCTGTCATTCCGATATTCTTTGTCAATAGTTGACCATCTTGACTAAGACTTTGGTCTTGTTATTTTATGTTGTTTGTACATTTGTGTACTATAACAGCTGATTTGTCTGTCAGTTGTTTCTTGATATAATTTATATGTTCCTTAAGTTTTGTATGTATCAGTCTATCTGCTTGTCCTTTATATATTGGATTTATAATATAAAATGCTCTTGTGGACCTTATACTGTAAGTATATTTCAAGAGTTAAGAAACACTTTGCTTGCATCCAAAAACATCAGCTAAACAAATCAAACATTGTAAAACACTTCTTTAGCACTTACATAAGTCTTAGTTAAGATGGACAACTATTGACCTATTGCGAGATATAATGATATCTCTTAATTATCAAACAAAATAAACAACCGTGGGATGGATATAAACTCAACTGTTGTCCTGCACTTACTAAAAATCTTAGTAAAACTCTGAGGCTATGACTCGATTCATTGGAATGGCAAACTATAATGCAGGGGCTGGACATGACCTGTTCATATACATGCCCCTTTATTCTTTTTCAGACTCTAAGGAAACTCATGGCAGGATGAGAAAAAGCAAATCTGATGAATGTGACATGGTACAAACCTAAAGAAGAATTCAATTATAAAATTTAATTTACATATAGTGAATTATCCTGTGGTTATAGTTGTCTCAAAAAGTTTTGTAAAATAACTATACTTTCCTGGGGTGGTTCAATAAGTTTGTGGCTTTATGCATTAGCTTTTATATTTAGTTCATTTATTAAGTTCTTTGCTTTGTATAATCTAGGAGATATTAATATATCAATAGGGCAGGATTTGCTCAATGAAGTCTTCCAAATTTGTATTCCCTCTAAAAACTTATTAATGTCTAATTGATTAATGAAATATTATTTATATAGCTTATATTTCCTGCTGGGGCCATCAATAATTAATTGCTTGACAAATGGAAGTAGTTAAAAATAAAATGAATATCATTAATAATCATCAGGTCTCTTGCAACATGATTATATGTTTTAGAGTCTAACAGTCAAATTCTCTTATAATTTATGAGTATTTGTGTATTTATTAAACAATTTATTCATACTACCAGGCCATTTTCTTAATATATATTTCTAATTAATTTACTTATGTGAGTCCTTTAATTTCTCTGGTGTGCATAGGGCCTCCTGTTTAAGTAATGATATAATCTTGTAGCTTATATAATTTATATATATTATATGATATAGTTTCAGGCTAAAAATATTTTCAACTATTTTCAAATATTTTAAATTTTTAATTAAAGTTTTATCAATATTCTTTTAAATCCAAATTAATTATGAATCATTATACAAAAACTTATTTAAAAAAGTCCACTTCCAATACTTGTTCATTAGAATTTTAAAAATTTAAGTAATGTCATCATCAAGTAAAATTAATTTCAAACTGTGAACAACTATCAATGTGAAAAAACTCTAAGATCAATGTTCTAGATATGTAACAAGTCTAGTTCTTAGTCTAGTAAAAAAGATTCAAATACTCCTACATTTTCTTTTAATTTCACCCTTTTCATCTTTACATGCATTAGAATATGTGATTTGGTTGTTTTTTTTAGAAGTAGGGGAGTCTTTGGAGGACCTATGATTTTCTACGGGGGTTTAATCCTTCAGATGAGTTGTCAACTGTAGACTGAGGGATCTCAAGGCATTGCCAGTCCTCCATCAGGACTTCCCGCTAAGCACACAACAGCACAATCTGTTGACACATTTTGATACTAATAGTTCAGAAAAAAATTAAATAGGATCCAGGATTCAAACCTTTAGCTTGTGAGCCACAAGACATGACACACATGCATATATATTATTTTTTAAACACACCGTAGTTGTAGCTTCTCCTTAGTAGGATAGGTGAAGACCTGTGAAAATTTGGCAAAATTTATGTCACGGTACCAATCTGAATTGATTGATTTCCTTAAAAGAAATCTGCTAAATCAGTAGAACTGAAGGTAGGGAGGAAAAAAAGATTTCCTAATCATCACAATTGTGTTATTATTAACTATAAGATCAATGTTATTATTGAACTATTAGAATAATATTAAAATGTATTATTTTGCTGGCTTATTTTATTCCTATTGGAATGTATTAACAGTAATTTAGCAACTTATATCAATAACAAATATTTTTTTCTGAAAGGCCAAATTTATAAATATATTCTTTAGCAGTGATCACTTGCCAAAATAGGTTATGAATAATACGTAGCTTGTTTTAGGAGAAATATTTAATGTAATATACATATTTATCTGTTTATTATAAATTAGTTATATTTCAAATTATTACAGAATTGGAATCCTATAATTCTGAATATTTATTGCTGCGAATCATTTTGAATTGAACTCAGAATTTTATTTTTTGATTTTTGATTTCATAATTTTTTAGAAGGTTCTCATAAATTTTGCTAGGCTTCTGTGGTTGGGAACTCTTTTGGTAACTATTCTTCTCCAGTGTACTATTATGGATAATAAATAGGTTATGTATGAAAATATTTTCTAAGGCACTTTATACAGTGAAAATAATGTATTGAAATAATATTATTTTAAGAGAATATGCTTGTATTATAGTAACAATACTGTTGGACTGGTGTCAGCTTATATTCAGGCATAAAAATTGTATATTTAAAGTGTAAAAAGTGTGAAGTGTAAAATATATGAATTTAATATGTAATTCTTTTTATATTTTCATTCTTTTAACAGAGCTAGGATGAAAAAGAAAGGTTTGATAAATATTATCAAGCTGAAGAAGTTCTTATTATTATTAAACAAATTGTTTAAGTCATCAGGGGGAAAACGGAGTCTGAATAACATGTGATTTCACTGTATAAGTGTCAAATAATATATTTGAGTGGTACTTGCTTCTTCTTTATTAGAATGCTCTTGAATACAATAATTCCATGTTTCTATTTTTTTCTTAACATAATTTTATTTTTGGCCTAGTGAAGTTTAACTTCAATTTCAACAAAGTTTTTTTTTTCAGGATATTTATAGTAAAAATTAGAATTTTAGTGATTTAAAGATTATTTTATAAATAGAGTATTTTATGATATTGTATGACTCTTTTTGTTTGACAACTTTGTATGTTATACAGTGAAAGCAGAATTATTTTTCTTCTAAAGAACCTTTAGTCAAAGTGTTCTTGGAATATGTCAAGCATACAGGACCAAAGGAAAACATAATAAGGGTAACATATAGTTAAAAAACAAAGCAAAATTTTGCAAAAATGAAACTTGTCTTTGAACAAAAATGGCAAAACATGCCTAAAAGAATTCAATGAATGAATTTATTTTGAGCTTCCATCAAAACCTGTAAATATGGTTTCTTACAGCTGTAAGATTGTCTAATACTGGTCACCCAAATATTTAGTCCTTTGAGTCCTGCAATTATCTATAATCATCCATAGGTGTTTAAATATATAGGAGTATAAATACTACCCCATTAATGTACTTTATTTATATATATATACAT
>KZ807626.1:196025-217655 GCA_000696205.2 Oncopeltus fasciatus | reverse complement strand
TATATATATAAATTATATGAATAAAAAACTTAATAAAGCTACATAGGTGTTAAAGAATCTTAAATAATAAACTCTTAGTAAGTATATGGAAAATAGGATGATGGACTATCATACCTTTTGTAATCCGTCTTCATTGGTTTCTGCAAACCATCTTCTGTTGGTAGTTATAATATTCCTTTAGATTATTTACAGGGGGATGGACCTTCCTTTCTTAACAAACAGGTATTATGCGAGTAAAACGGTAAACAGGTATTATGCAAGAAAAGCGCTTACATGTACGCTTTTATTAATTTCTAAAAGTTATAGCGTTTTAAAATGAGATCGGCGGCGATTAAGAATAAATGGAATTTATACTTAGGCACGCTCTCAGTCTGTTTTTTTTTTTCTTGTTAATAAGAATTTATACGTACAGGGGGTACTGAAGAGACTATTGTCAGTATGCCTGTGCTTAACTCTTGTTACTCTTTCAACAGCAATCATATTTGTTTCGAGACCGCACATCTCTGCACTCACTCTTGTGTTTTACAATAATAGATTAACTGACACGAATGTTAAAGTTGAAATTTGTTTCGGGTGGGCGAATTCGTCTAAGTGGCAATTTAAGAACACGAATAATAGCAAACCTTTAATTTCGTGCAGGAGTAGGTTTTACACTGAATGACGATAGGAGCGCTAGTGCCGCTTTAAATTTCTCACAATTGAAATAAACGTTGCTGACACATATGTGCAATGGTAGATAACCACTCATTGCGATCTTGTAATTCCTGCATGGACTTCGTAGAAGAAATAAGGTCGAATTCAGTCTTTTAGAGATATGTTAACAGCAGGGACAAACGAAAATTATACCTATATTCAAGAAATTTCAGAAATTTATTGACCAATGCATCGATGGATAAGAACGAGACCGGCTCCTCAATATCATGGAAAAATACTTCACGAGAATAACTTGATTTTCCGTTAGTTGAATTGAATTCAAGAACTTGATTATTCTTATGGGTACCATTATGCGACTTTGAAAAATTGCTACAGATCTTTACCGATCCTACATCGGAAGAGCCAAAATATGGCACGTAAAATGTATGTGTACATATATATATATATATATATGTGTGTTATTGAAATAAATTTCTAAATTTCGAANTGTATATATATATATATATATGTCTGTTTGCGCTGTAGCAAAAATAATGAAGCGAAGTTAAGTATTAAGAATTTTTCCCGAACTGTTAAATGAATTAGTTTTCGGTTGAAAATAGATAAAGTGAGGGATTTAGGGGAAGACCAAAATAGTATTCTATTGGAGTCTTAGTTCTGGGTGCCTTTTTCTAATTTCTTTTATTTATGGTATCTAGGTTATTGTCCTAAAATGCTCAAGCAAGTTATTGGTGCTTGTCCCATCGAAGAACCTCTCCTCCACCATCCTGCCAAAGAATACTGATACCCCGGGGATTACCGCGGAGACTTTGGTGTTCGTCGTTGGCAGGCCTCTGAGTGGCTCAGTGGGTAAGGCACTATGCCACAGAGGCTCTGTTAAGCGAGGATAGCCCCCCCCCCCCCCCCCCCCCCCCCCCCCCCCCCCCCCCGCACCTAGCTCTCCTTCAAGTAGGCTCTTACCTTACCCATTTACCCTTCTCCAATCACTATTCTAATATGTGAAAAAAAAAAAGAAAAAAATTAAAACCTTAAATAGAAACAGATTTTTTTTTTTTTTTTTGGAATTAACTTTCTTATTTTCTGCTTATTCGGAATCTATGTCGGGAGTACAAGAGTAATCTAATAATCGGTCCTCCTTGGAATCCTTACTCATAAAAGGAACTTTCCATGCAGAGTCATTCCTTTCCCCGTATAAGGACTTTTCTCTCGGTAAATGAAAGATCAATTATAACTTCAATTATGTTCTGGTTAAAAGTAACAATGTCAGTCGAATCCCAGTTATGAAGTAGTAGTGCTGATTTTACGAACTATCTCTACTGTAGATACTATGTAACTACTACGCCCCTGACTGCTGTTTTTCTCTTAAATTTCAACGTTGTATCTAACCACTGTGAAGGAGAGAATATTCACGCTTCAATTTTCCCCTAAACCCTTACGGTCGGGGATACATGCAAGAGGTGTATTTCAGCTCTTACCTCCTCGGTCTGAGAAATGACCTTCGGGGCAATTCGTGTCAATTCGGGAATGATCGGTGATCTTTGTTGCTTCTCATTACTGTAACTCTGGCTCCTAATAGGAGATGTTGATTGGTAGCCTGTAATCGCAGTTTCGGAATATCTTGGTAATTTACATTTATATTTAGATATTTAAGCATGACAATTGTGTTTGAATTTCACACTACTGAAATTAAATTATTCATTATTTTATTGATTAAAGCTTTTTATTTTTCAATTACAAAATTATTATTTAAAAAAAAATGTAGCTCTGCTTTGAAAGAAAACAAATTAGATAGCATTTTAATTAAAATGCTCACAGTATAATCACTCAATTACTTAAACTATATTTAAGATTTAAATTAAAAACTTATTCTAATATATACATATATTTAAAGTTTATTCATTTTAAGAACTTTGTTTTAATCTCAAAAATGATTTTTATTTCAATTTAACATATTTAGTTACTTTACTCAAAAATTTTATTTACTTAATTTTTTGATCTGAGGTAAATTTAACTGAAGCAACATTTTTAAGTGTGTCTCTTATAATTAAAATTGATTTCATTAATTTATGTGTGTGATTTTTAGATTTTTCTAATTTAAAAGTAGAGAGTGTCATTTAGCAAATATATTGATTTTTGAAAGAAAAAAATACACACACACACAAAAAGCCCTTTCGCTTGAAAATTAAGTCTTACTGTCAGGAAACTCTTTAAATAAATCTCTATTTTTCTTTAAGTAAACTATTGAAATATTTTTTTAAATTATAGTTTTCATTTGAAACTGAAATTCATATAAAAAAGTTATCATCCTTTACATTTATCTAGTCTTAAGACTCCTGAAGTGAATTGTAGATTCGATACTGAAAGACAATAATTAATTAAACTACTTTCTTATCCTCAAACAATAGATGAATACCCATTGATATCCCTAATGACGGAAAATAATAATTGATTATACCGTTAGTTAACTGAGTAGTGGTTGTCCATACTCTCTACCTGGAGATATAGATATTCCAAATTTTAATATTTGTTCCATTTAGGTGTTACAGCCCTTTGTTACAATGAATTATTGTACAGTTAAAGTTATTACTTTAATTTAGAAAAGAAACATTTTCATTTTAGATGTTTGATATAGAACTATAAATCTAAATTAAATGAAAAAAAGAGATGAATCACTAGGATGTTTTTCTTTGTTTTATTCTTTGTGTTTCATTCTTAGATAGTAAATTGGTCTTGCCTATTATAATTAAAAAATTGCTAGAATTGTTACATTATTATTAAGAAACACAATTATTTTTATAAACAATATATTTAATAAGGCTTTTAAATTTGTTAGTGGTGCCCCATTATTTTTTTCATCTCCATTTAAGAAAAAAGGTTTTAAAAAAAAGGACCCCGATACAATACAGCTCTTAGATAGTAGGGGATAATGACCTGATACTACGAATGTCTATTTTGTCAGCCAGTAATTCTGGCTGCCTTATGTATTTCCATTCAATGAAGTAAGGTACCCAATTAGGATTGGGTGTTCTCAGGAGAATTCCAGGAATCAACTTTTTCATTACAAACAAAATAATAAAAAGGAAAAATTAACTTAAACTATGAGAAATAGTCTTAGGACCTTTGGCTCAGGAGTTTAGGGCCATAATCTCAGGGTCATTGTGCCCCTCTCCAATTTCATTATATAGCTGAAATAAACAAAAATTGTTTTAAATTTCTAGCTGTTATTATAATTATTAATTTACTATTAAGTATATTATTAATTGTAATAAGTATATGTTTTATATTTATTTATTTATTTTGTGCATTTTTTAAATTCACAATTCATTCTTCATATAGTAGGATCCATAATGATTTAATATTTGAATTTGATTTTCAATATAATTACTTATTTGGGTCACCATGAATCTACAATTCATTATAAAACTCATAATTAAGAAATATGACAAAACGATATTAATTAAAAAAATTATCTTTAAACAATGAAGTACTCTGATATCATTCTTAATTGAATTGGTTTTTTTGTTTGTTTTTTTTCAAATATTGACATACCCAGAAAATCTGCTGGTTAATTTTTACCTTATATGACTATATCCTCTATAAAATATTTGAAACATTTATATTAATTTATGTGACAAACTTTAAGAACATTTTTTTTTTTTTTTTTGTTCTTGTTGTTTACCAGACTACTGAATTTACTGTTTCATCTACTCCTTTTAGGTTTTAGAAAGATCTGTGAGTTTTTGTGGGACATTTTTATAATTTTGTTTTATATGTTATTACAAAGCTTTACACAAGCAGAAAGCTTTACTCATTACACATATGAGTTGCTAGTAGTAATTTGTATGTTATGAAGTGTAGATTAAATTATTGTTTATTTTGGTAATAAATTAAAATATTGAATTATTGCATGATTACCTCTACCATTATGCATTTCAGATTAACTGTGCAAAACATTTTTTAATACAAAATCGGGTTTTGAAAGTTTTTTTACACTGCTTTTATTGAAAAATATGATGGAGCTAAGTAAATAAGTTAATGCATATATATAAATTACTTACTTTATTTACTTAGCTAAAGTCCACTATTATTTTATAGTATTTTTTACATTTTTTATAACTACTATGTTCTAAGTGTCTGAAGAGATACAAATAGAGACAAGATACTAAATAAGTAGGGTTTCTTTAAGTATTTTTGGAATGAATGGAATAATGGGGATAATTTTTTATTATGATAGTTTTCTTAGATAAAACTATTTTCAAAAATGTACTAAACCCGTGAAGAACATGTAATGGAAAATTTCAGATGAAACTTTTTTTTTATAAACTTTTATTTATTTATTATATTCTGTTAAATAAAAACATTTTGTAATTTGATTACAATGAAATTAAAAATGACATTCAATGTCAATCACATGAGGAGAGAACGTGACTAATGACACCACTCTAAAATTATTTACAGACTATGTCCCCAGAAGGTCATGGGGCCATCTTCGTTTGAGTCGACGGGGTGGGTTGTAGGGGTTGGAGTTGGAAGACATGGTCTGTACTAGTGAATTAGGATAGTATGGCAGTTTACTGTGGAAAATGATGAAGCTGGAAGAAATGAGGTCTTTAACAAAAGGAATATTAAGATCGTAGTGAAGGGAAGAATTGGATATGTAATAGGGAGCATTTGCAATTATTCTCAGGGTTTTGGATTGAAAGGACTGGATTCTTTGGCTGTTGGAAGGCTTGGCGACACCCCAGATTTCTACTCCTTAAGTCCAGATTGGTCGTAATAAGTTTTGTCAGTTTGTTTTCTATCATAAAATTGGATTTCTTATTCATGAGTCTGTATAGAAGTCCATATCCCCGATTGAGTTCTTGTCTTTTAATTTTAGTATGTTCTCCCCATGTAAGTTGTGAGTCAAGATGGAACCCAAGGTAATAAACGGAATTTGAATGGGGTAAAGGAATATTGTTAAATTTCACAATTTCAGGGAAGTCTCTCTTCCGCAGTTGGAAATTAACTTTAATGCATTTTTCTTCATTGATTTTTATTCTCCATTTGCCACGCCATTGTTTGATTTTTTTCTAGGTGATCTTGTAAGATCTAGTTTTTCCTTAAGTCCTAAAGAAACGGTTGGATAAGTAAGACTTAAGGATAAGGTAAGTGTTACTAGGAAGTATGGATTTCAGTTTAAACAGAAGACCACTGTGCCAGACTCTATCAAATGCTTGGGATACATTCAAAAAAGCTCCTGAGCAGTACTCTTTGCGCTCAAGGGAAGAGGAAATGTAGTCTACGCTGCGAAACACTTGCTGGTCAGTAGAATGCTTACTTCTAAAGCCTAACTGATGGTTTGGGAGAATATTGAAGGGTTCCATGGAAGGCATCATTCGTTTTAACAGTATTTTTTCGAAAACCTTTGAAAGTGTAGGAAGGAGACTTATAGGACGATAGGATGAGGAGTTGTGTGGTGATTTTCCAGGTTTGGGAAGTAGTATTATATGATGTGGGAAGTGGGTAGTTCTGAATATGCAATTATAAATGTAGGTCAAGAATACAATTGCCTTTTTGGGAAGATTTCGGAGTATTTGGCTAGTGATTAAATCATATCCGGGTGATTTGCCATTAGGCAGATGAGAGATTATATACTTGACCTCGGAAGGTGTTACTGCCTTGAGTGGCAAGGACTGGTGGTATGTCCAGAAACTCCTCAGTCTACGCGGCATTGGACAGGTCTAAGGGATCTGAATGAGGAGTAAATGTTTGCTTAAGGTGCTGGGAAAACATTTCGGCCTTGTCTATGTCAGAAGAGTCCCAGGAACCATCTCCTCGATGCAAGGGAGTAGAAGCTTCATGGTTCTAAGGATTCTGTGATTAGCAATCCTAAGGGAATCATCTCCTGCTCAGAGGGAAAACAGATAGGCATTAAAGGCCTCATTTGGTTAAACACCTAATTTTTGTTTTACGAGTCTGAAAAGATGAAATTTAAAATCTTGAGGGGTGTCTATACTTTTGGAACAATGCTCTTGTGCGGCGTTTTGCTATGATGAACTTTTTAAGCAAATCTGGGAGTGTTTTTTGGGACTCTGAAGACTATTTGGTAAATTTTGGTTTGAGATTAGCCATATACATGCATTGCTGAACATTTGTAGTAAAGGAATGTAGAGCTTCATCTAAATCATCTGAGGTTTCTCAGAGAAATTCCGAGGTCAAGTGACTCTTCTATGAGAGTTCTGTACAAGGCACAGTCGACTGGGCCATTAATGATAGACGGAGGTAATTGTTTTGAAATAGAAATCAGGTATAACGTTAGGAAAACTGGGTTGTGGTCAGAGGAGAGCTCCTTAAGTTGGAAGCGGAATGATGAAGAGGAGAAAGGTTTTTGCAAATGAAGATGTCTAGGATATCAGGAAGGCGGTTCACGTCAGAGGGCCAATAAGTGGGAGAGGAAGGACTAATAGTGCTTAGGTTTTGGGATGATATCGTATAATGGAATGATATCGCACTGTGGAAGTGGATATTAAAATATGATGGGTATAGGATATCTTGATAAGAAGTGCAGTTCCACCACGAGTTCGTCTGTCAGGATGGTCTGTCCTATAAGTGTGGTAGCCAGAAATTTTTAGATCATTTCGTTTAGTTAGTCGTGTTTCTGTCAGTAATAATACGTCTAAGTTTTTGTTATTGTGTACTAGTTTGAGTTCGTCAGTGTGTGTCCGAATGTCGTTAGCGTTCCTTAGGAGGATAGTAAAGGAATTCTTGGATTGGGGAATCATGGTGTGGGAGTAGGTAGGGTCATTTTGGTTGGTTAGTAGGGATATGAGTGGTGTACTGTGGTTGTTAAGTTGTGAGAAGAAGGAGTGAAATAAGGAGTGCAGATCATTTGATGTATGTGGGCGGAGTCTGGACGTTGGGGATAGTGGGTCGCTCCCTCCTGGGTGGGGATGCGATTGTGGTTGTGAGTCGTCTTGTCGGGGTTGTTGCTGGGTTGATTGCGTCATTCGAGCGTAGGGCAGTCCTGGCTCGACAACTACTTTCCACTGGAGGCACTACTTTCCGGTCTTGGGTTGCAGTCTGTACTCGACAAGTAGGCAGGGTCCGCTGTTTCAGCTCCTTGTAAACCTGACAGCCCTTGTAGTTGGCGGTGTGGTTGTGTTTACACAGAGCACTGGTAGCTGGGGTGTTTCGAGATTTTGGGCAATCTGTACTGATGTGAGCGCTTCCACATTTGTCTCACTGTGGAGTGTGTTCACAGCATGTTTTCGTGTGCCCATACTCCTGGCACTTGTGGTACTGTACTATATACAGTCATACTACGAGGATGAGGTTTCTCAACTCTTATTCTACAGTGGCAGAGCGAGGTCAAGCTATAAATGTCTTAAATATTGGGTGTACGCTCTAAGTCCACGAAGAACAGTGGGAGGGGTGTTTTTGAGGCAGAGATCTCCCCTTTCTGGGGTCGGGTTATGACCACGTTTATGGCATTCCTGACACAAAATCCTAGATCAGTCAACTCCTCCTTGATAAATACTGGTGATGTGGTGTGGTGTAGATGTCGAATCACAACTCTTACATCTCTCTCTTCTTTGAGCTGATAAGTATGGTGCTGTGCGTTTGTTTCCTTTAGATAATGTATAATTTTTTGTAGGTATTTGGGCTGTCAGGGATTACTTTTGTGTCTTATTGTCTATTGACACACGTATATCTGCCGGGCCCCAATCTCT
The DNA here is from genome assembly GCA_000696205.2 of Oncopeltus fasciatus. Classification (NCBI taxonomy): domain Eukaryota; kingdom Metazoa; phylum Arthropoda; class Insecta; order Hemiptera; family Lygaeidae; genus Oncopeltus; species Oncopeltus fasciatus. Next base: position 209,289 of record KZ807626.1, on the reverse strand, counting down.
CGTTCAGCTGGGAACACATCTGTCTGAAGTCTTTGAGATTTCTCACAAATATAGGCGGAGGTCGAATTACTCCGGGGAGGGTTGGCTCAGAATCCATGTTTTCGCCTTCCATGCCCTGAAGAACTTGGAAGGGGTTGTTTGTGGCAAATCTTGAAAATATGCATTCTTCCGAATGGGTGTTCTGCTCCGTAGAATCGGATGGCGGGGAGGGGGGGGCGAATATTTGGCTTTAGAGGTCTCCCCCTAACATTTAGAAAGTATTTTAATTTTTACTTTGTTTTACTTTTTTAAGTCTGTTGTTTGGGCAAAACTAGATCATGCATAAATAAGTATGATTATGTTATTAAACCTTTGTACAAAATGTTTCTAAAATTAAAATAAATTTTAGAGTATAAAAAACAAAAATTATTAAATTTTTACTCTTAAAATTTGCGTAACTACATTTTCTTGATGTAGTTCAATCATGTATTTATACACCATTAGATAAAGAGGATTAAGGATATTATATTTCTTCCAGTCTGAATATTTTAAAACTAATTATTCAATAACATAGTTTTTATTTGTAGGAGACAGAATGCCTCTTAATGGGCTGGGATTCTATGCCACTAATTGTACCCTTATGCTGATTATAATACTACTACAAACTTATGTGAGTTGGTCACTAGTTGACAGCAAGCTGTTCAACAAGGGACTTAGTGTTGCATCCGAGCCACCCAGCAGAATCAAATCCTATTCACCTGACTGGTCTAGTCTAGACTCCAGGCCCTTACCTACTTGGTATGATATGGCAAAAATAGGAGTATTCATACACTGGGGTGTTTATTCCGTCCCATCATTTGGTTCAGAATGGTTTTGGATTGATTGGAAAGGTAAAAATTTAATGTATAATTATTTTAATATTTTGCTCTATTATCTATTAAAAGTGCAAATTTATTTTTTATTTGTTATCCAGAATATAAATAACTCCTAATTTTGGATCTGTACTAATTAATTTAAGTTCAAAATTTTAAAAGTGTGTCATGTATATATGTAAGCATTTATGTGTCTGCATGTATGTTTGTGTGTAAGTTTGCTGCTGAGAAATTGTGCTTTTATGCTGATTTTGTGCTTGTATTAATTGCATTGATGTAGTGCAAACTGATAGTTGCAGTGATGCATGATACTAGTTTATTTTAGGGCTTTTAATTTAATTACACTCTAGTCATCAATAATTGAAGTGGAGAGTTTGACTTACTACTATGATTTATGTTGTGAATTCTAATAAGTGAAATTTTGAAATTTATTTTCATTAGTGATAATACTAAATTTGTTAGTTTTATAATCAATGTTTTGTACTTTTGAAAATTGATTGGAGTTTATTATCGGTTGATAGCAATAAGTAAGCAATGGATTGATTTCTTATCTAGAGTAATCAATCTGAATTTCAAATTTCAGAAAACATAGTTATATTATACATTTTTATTGTTTAAAGTATATTAAAAAATATTAGGAAGTTCTATTGATTTTTAAAATACAAAATTTTTCAGGTGATCCTTCTCCCAATAAAGAAGCTCAGAAGCAGATTGAAGAATTTATGAAAAAGAATTATAAGCCTGGTTTTACCTATCAAGATTTTGGACCACAGCTGACTGGAGAGTTCTTTAATGCATCTGAATGGGCTAGTATTATAGCTTCTTCTGGTGCAAAGTAAGTTTTCAATGCTGCCTGAATATAACAAGTAGTGATATGATTGTGGCATGTTTTCTGTGCTTACGCCATGGTCATACCACTGGTTGATCTAAAGTACTTGCTTTGTACAGATAGGTTTTTCTTTCTATAGTTTTTTTTGTTGTTGTTGTTATTATATTCCCTATAACATAAGTTTAATGATGGGGTAGAGGACACCAAACTTCTTACTTTTTCAATATTTATTTGAGCCTACAAGTTTTTAGGAACAAAAGTACCTTCCTATTCCTTGATACTGTGAGATGTTCAAATCAAGGACTGAGACTGTAACAAAAACTGATATTGCAAGGCATGTCAATTATCCTTCTCCAACCTCAGGATAATTGACTGACATACCAATGTCAGGATATCAATCGTATGTGTTGTTGGGTGCACCCTCTCCTTCTAAATGTAAACTCGGTTTATGTTAGAAAGAAAGGGAAGAGAAAATTAGACATAACTAACATAGATATAACTATAGACATAATTAGACATAGATATAACTTTCTACTTATATCTAAACAGTATTAATAAATAATTAAAATTAACTATAGAAGTGGTGAAGTCAATAAAATCAATTTTCTTGATTAGAATATAAAAAGAATAATGGTAGGTTGGATTTTACTATTTTTAGAGAACCCACATGTCCTGGCATATATATTCACTACTCTTTTTACCAAAACTCAAAACACTAGAAGTCAGCTTTTTGTCACATGGTCTTCAGACTCCACAAAATACTACTATCTCATGACAAAATATGAAAGAGGGAGAATACATTGACAAAGCGGTTAGAAAAAATGGACATAAAACATCTGAAATAGATGTAATTTTAAATAAAGTAGAAATAATCTCTTAATTAATAACCTAATAGTGGAGGAGAGTAAAAATATCCTAGTAAATAAATACTATTTACTAACTTCAATAACTTGTAGTTGAAATCTAGTGATAGAAGAAAACTAAAAACAGTTTTTAAACCAGCATGCCTGATTCTATAGGAAACAGCTACAAAATTTAACTCGGCAGAAATTGAGTTTATTGTTCCCCAGTGTAATTTAAACTCTGATCAATGATAAATGTAATATTATGATCTGCCACTTTTCTGGTAAAATTATTATTCTATCACTTTAGAAGTTTTGATATTTTAGGCAAAAACTGAGCTGTGGGATTCGCAAAAGCAATTTTTGATTCTAGCTTTACTCCATTAAGAGAGTTCCGTAGGGAACATATGTTCTGCTATTATATGATAGGCAAGGCAAGCCCCAGGCTATAAGGTGGATGCATCAAAACTTCCCAGTCAAGCTCTCTAAAATTTTACCATATCACTAAAAATAAGTGTGGTCTGTATTGTCATGATGAAAATACCCACTACCTTTTCTAATGATCAATTTTGGTCATTTTATTGAATCATCTGCTTCAATCACATAAATTAGTGACAGAGGGTCAGTAATTTAATATAGTAATAAATTACTATATATATAATTTATTATTAAGGAATTATTTCTGGAAGTTATATTTTGATGTATTACAATTTCCTCTGTGTTATTTGAATATATATCTACCTTTAGTTTTTTTATTATTTTTTTTCAACAGAGCTTTATATAAGTGTTACAAATAATAAGGTAAACTCATGATTCTATTTATGAATTTATAAATAAACTGTATTATAAACTCTTCTTTTAATTACTAACATCATATAATTAAACACTACTTTATTCTCACAAGAGAAGTACATAGACGCACTGGTGTAACATAGGTTTCTACAAAGAAAGTGTGTGTGCATATGATATGCATCTAAGCAAACCTTTTTTCCAGGCTGGATATGTCCCTAGAAAAATTACCATTCCAGTTTGAGTATTTATAAGAAAATATGGTACAGCTTTTGCAAACTACCAGTAAATAGGGCTTTTCTTTTTTTTATATTCTTGGACCCAAAATGAAATGACAAGGATTTCTGTGAAAATTATTTAGGTATATCTAGTCGAACCAAAACTGATTGGAAGAATTGTGACTCTAGAAATATATACTTTAGATATCCTTGCCCAGCCAATGAAAATTGGCAGAGAAGGAATTCATGTAAAAATAAAGGAAAGTAGCTTTTCTAAAATGAAAAATGCTGGAATATATCCTAAGCGGTGAGTTTTTCTAGGAGTATGCTAGGAGACTTAAGAGGTTTTTATGTATGCCGTCCTGAAGAGGACAGCTGAAACTATAATTTAGTGCATAAAGCATTCAGCAATTATTTATGACCGTTGGAAATCTTACAGGCTTAACCACTTGAAATGAAATGCAGGCTTTTTATAGTTAACCATTCAAAAAATTTTGTTAAGCTGATGTCAAAAAACCACTATTTAGTGAGTGAAATCTCTCTGGGCAAGTATCAAAAATTATAATTCCTATCTCGGTAAGAGATTGTTTGGAAAAGGTATGAAAATTTTGATTTATTTAATAAAATAATAGATGCCATAAGAAACTATTAATCAGCATTGGAAAAGAGCATTTAAAATATAGTATTTCTTTACTTTTGTTCATTAAATTTGATCATCTTATTTATGTGCAATAAAGATATTTATATCATGAAGATATTTGGTCACTGTAGAACAAGAGTCTCTATTTCCCCTATCATCCCATTCGCTCTGATGAAAGCTTGAAATTTAGGCCAAAACATTGGCTAAAATAAAAACTCTTTTGGTTACAAATTATGTTTTAATTCTTCAGCTTCCAAGACCGAATTACTGACAAAACTTTCCTCATAAAAATGATTATATCAAATAATGTTTCTTAGATGATAGCAGTTACTTTTAAAAGTATGTATATGTTAAGTAAAGAAGACCCTTATTATTTTTTGCTTTAGACATAATTTAGCCAAAGCATTTTTTATTATCTAATAAGTTATGCTGATTTCTCCAGATAATAGCACCCCTCTCACCCCCATGATTGGCTGAAGATGGCCTAATGAAACATTAGGGTATATTTAAATTTTTTTTTTCTCTTTAACTAGGTATGCTGTATTAACTAGCAAACACCATGATGGCTTTGCTCTCTGGCCTTCAAAATATTCCTATAGTTGGAATTCAGTTGATGTAGGACCACATAAAGACATTATTGGTAATTTAATTATGTGTTAAATATATTTAATATATTTAAAATGATATGAAATATTACAATAAATATGTAACAATTAAAAATTATTTTATAGCACATTCATAATATTTTATAGCACTATTTGTTTTATAGAAGGCCTCTGGCTTTTTTTTCATTTGTACTAATCTTGGTTTTATTGATTTTAAAATTATAGATTACTTTTAACAGAAAATAGGGTAATTCCTAATATAGATGATCCGCTATTACCTTTCCGTGAGAGTGACATCATACAGCAAACTTCGGCACTGCGCCACTAGGTTTGCTATGTGACTGAATTCCCACTGATGTTTCTATAATCAAACAAAACATGTGATAATTATCAAGTAAAAAGGGCTTACCTGATCTACTCAAATCAAAAGCCCTATTCATCCTTGCATCTGGGAGATTGTAGATGGGATGAATCATATAAAAAAGAGTCTGGGTCGCCACTTCTAAGCTGGAATCACATATGTACAGCTATGTAGAAGTCCAAGTTGTCTAGTATTTTCCTAATGCACATACTGGCCTTCATCCTAGCCCAGGTCCCCTCAATGGCATCAGTATTAGCTCTAGCTATAGGGCCTCGAAAAAATAAAGAGTGTGATTTACCGTGAGATGATAGAAAATCTCTTCACTCAAGCCATCATAAGCTTTCTAATAGTCAGAAGTAACAGTTGTCATTGATTTTATAATGGCTATGAGTGTTTCTCTCTCTTTTTTCGATCACCCTCAAAAAACATTTACCATCATCCAACATCTCCAAACACCCAACTCCCATTCATTCTTCTTCCTCTATTACACCTTCTCTTACCAAATAGACTTTCAATAATCATACCTAGACCATCAATCATCTCTTTCATGCACACATACATACAAACCTCTCGAAAAAAAAGAATGGCAGTCTGTGACTATGTTAATTTATATTAACTTAAACATTATTAGCTATGTTCACGTAGGCTTCCACAGTCATCAGATGTATGTAAAGTTTTTTCCGGGTTGGACCGTGTAAAGTTTATGATGGTTGCGGAGCTTTCGCACATCCTGTGATGGCTTCTTTAGAGCTGAATAGAGAATGAGAGCTGTTTTCAAATCCAGGAGTATTTATACCCGGTGCTGTCCGGTCCTTGGGCGAAGCCTGCCTTTCCATTGGTTGATCCTGTTTTCCTGCTCACTGATTGGCTGGATCCTCTTATCGATTGGCTGGATCCTCTTATCGATTGGCTGGACCCTCTTATCGATTAGCGCTGGTTCTTGCCAATTCTTGCTGAGCATGTATCCATCCTTCTTGTTGATATTCCTCGGATTTTTTTCGCTATTTCGATGACTTCTCTGATGGTCCGTCGATAGTAGTTGTTTTCCCGGGCCAGTATTGAAGCGTCTTCGAATTTGTTGTGGTGGCTGGTGTTGGCGTAATGTTCTGCTAGAGCTGACTTTTCATTACGCCCGTGTTTGATGTCTGCCCCTGGATTTGAAGACAGCTCTCATTCTCTATTCAGCCCTGAAGAAGCCATCACAGGATGTGCGAAAGCTCGGCAACCATCAATAACTTTACACGGTCCAACCCGGAAAAAACTTTACATACATTATTAGCTATGTCAGTGTTCCCTGATGAATCTATGGGTGATTCTGAATATTTGAACTATACCAAGTTTGCTCATGGCAAACCAACTACCGCAATACAATCCGTAAATGGTTTTTATTAAACTATTTATTGACCCAACAAAATACATAGCCGTCCTTATTTTTATTATTTCATTTGTCTTGTAACACTCATTCATAGGCGATATAATGCCCAACTTGCACTCCTCAATCACCTCCATTTTTCCTTTAAATGAAATATCACTTTTCTAAATTACACAATCTAGAGTCAATAATTTGTTGAGCCATTTTGGAAACTAAAAATAGGACGAAAAGAAACACACTGAAAAAACAAGCCAACTTGAATGAACAACTAAGGATCTTCTTCATTTGTTTAAAACAGCCAGCACTTCTTAGTGTAATTACAGGCAACCCTGATTACTGCTAATATATTTATATTTTTAACATAAACTAATATATTTATATTTTTAATATAAAATGTTNACTTCTTAGTGTAAATAAGGCAACCTTGATTACTGCTAATATATTTATATTTTCAATATAAAATGTTACCTTTATAAGTAAATATAGAACCTTGAAGAAAAAAAAAACATCACAAACATCTCGGTGAGAACCCTTAAACAAATTTGGCTGGTGGTTCAGCAAATCAGTGAAATGCGTAGATCTCTTTTTGTACAGATTAGTATTTTTTTAATGATCATATCTTTAAAACTATTAATAAACGTATTTTATAATTGTAACACGGATGTTCGCTTCGTAAACATCTCGTGGCCCCCCAAACCCCCCTTCCCCTTAAAAAAATGTGGCAGGCGGTTAGAATGGTCAGAAAAATGTGTATATCATTTTTTGTATAGATTCATTTTTTTTAAATAGAAAAATATTTTTTCTCGAATAAAAAAATATATTAATAGATTCTAATAAAATTCCTATTATTATTTATTTGACCATGTTTTGGATTCCTGGCCTATATATTTACTTCAATTATTTAATATTAAAAGCATTTTATTTCATAATAATTATTTTTGGTATAATATAAGATTTACTTTGTAATAATTATATTTGTTTAAGTAATAGTTTGACAGGATAATTACTGTTGTAATTAGTTGGTCAAACTATTACTTAACATCACACTTTTATTTATTGTAAGAGTGTTAGCCAGCGATCATTTAGTGTGTATAAACAACATGGCTAATGATGAAGGATAGCATAATGAAAAGATAAAGAGCCAGATAACCTTACGTGTGATGTCACAAATTGAATAACAGTTGAGCATTGTTGAATATCTCAGAAAATCTACATTGTTTAACAGGGGGGTCAGTTTCCTCACTACATGATGATAAATATTCCATTATTTCATCTATTTGCTCTTTGATTTGATTTGAAAATCATATTATTAAGAGACAGAGGCAATCAATGTTAACTCTTCCAGATCATTATTCAAGAATTTATTATTACTTTCTCAAAAATCTAATTAAGTGATAATATAGTATTAATTGCTCAGAAATTGGTTTTCTGTAACTCCCGTATTTCTGACTAAAATATTCCATATCAGTTCATTTTAAGCTTAACAATTTTTTTATTTCTTATTGTCATGTTGTTATCAGCTATATTTCCCCTCCCAAAATCAAAGGAACGGTCCCAGTACAATATGTGTGGATGTTGCCCCTAATTGTCTGTTTAATCAGGAAAAGTTTACTGGATCACTGCCAAGATTTTCGGTGTCTTCTCTTCCCCCTTTTTGTTACTTTTATTATTAGTATTTTTAATACTTTTTCATATATTATTCATATGATAGAAATGGTGAATAGATAGACTATATTAATAAAAAGTAAGTTAAACACAAGGGACATCAAACCAATCGGAATCTTATTACATCAAAAATAATATGTAATATGTAAATAATTTGTGAAAAATATTGTTAAGACTTACTTCATATGTATTTGATGAAATACTTGAGAAGGGTAAAAGTTTTGAAATATAACGCCAAATCAGTTATACTTAATGGTCTTGGAATGTCTACAATGTTAATATTTATATTTTTGTTCTCATAGTTTTTGTCTCACTACAAGTGCTTAATTTAAAAATTATCAATGTTTCAATTGATTAATATTATTCAAAATTATTATATGCCATTATACATATGATTTAAGAAAATAAACTATTGTGGAATATATTGTTCCTTTAAAATAGGACTTTTATAAAACTTTTTGAAATTTTAATCTATCTAGAAGCCAATTTTCTTTTTCTTTTTCTTCATAAAACTCTTTATCTATAACTTGATTTTGTGTTTCATAGTACTATTATACTACTTATATTAAGTAAACCGGTTAATATTGGGAATATGGCTATAAGGATCTATAACATTTTACACTTTCATAAATGCTAAATTTAAAAAAATTGGAGTATCTATGGTATCTAATATTAGAAGTCTTAAGAAATAATGTATAGAAAGTATAGTTCCAAAAAAAATAGTTCCAGAAAGTAATTTTATTTTTAATCAAATTAATGAAAGTAATTTTTTTTTCAAAGATTTATATAGACAATCTGAAATTCTATCAAAATGTGAACTTTTGAATAGAATTTCAAAATTATTATCTAAGATAGTAAAACATTGTGGCATTATGCAGTATTTTTTTATATTTTGCCTCATTATTATTTTTTATTAGATTTTAGCAACATTCACTTTATTTAATTAAATGAGACTTGTATTAGCAAAAGAGTAATTTTTTATGTCTCATATTATTTATAAGATTACTTTTATAAGACAGTAATCTTATAAATAATTAATAGATTATTAATTATTTATAAGATTACTAATCATTTCCAGGTGAATTATCTAAAGCTGTGAGGGCCAAAGATATAAAGTTTGGACTGTACCACTCATTGTATGAATGGTTTCATCCATTATACATGGCCGATAAGGCAGCTAACTACACAACTCAAAATTTTGTTACCTCCAAAATTTTTCCAGAACTTCTCGAACTGGTAAGATTTATACATTATCAAGTGTAAAAATTATAATTTATTTAAATCCATTGCTAAAAAATTAAAATTTTTTTGAAAGCTTAAATAAGAATGCAATGCATAATTTAGAAAATTTATAGAATATTATGATGCTATCTGTTAGAATATTTATTTAAAATTAAAGAAAGGAAGAGGAGGTATAAGGGTGGAGGGAAAGGGTGAGTAAACAACAACTTTTTGCAGAAATCGGGAAATAATCAATATCAATCAATGCCCATATCCCTTCTTTCTATTCAATGACATATCCACTGCTAATTTTTTAAACCATTACTGCGTGATGCTTTGGTCAAGGATACTTTTCCTTTAAATATTTAATAATTTCACAAGTTTTTTCTGTGGCTGTAATTTTTTTTTTTCCAGTAATGCTTTCAAATTACAAGAATTTAAAAGAACTCACTCTGTTAGAAATGAATAACTAAATTGAGGTTTGTTTTTAGAAGTCGAATGGAATTTAACAAGCTTAGAGAATGCTCAAAAGGGATTATTAAGTATTGATAAGTATTAAATAGGATTCAAACATTTACTGTCCTTTAAAATCTTGAATTTGTTCAAACATCCCTTTTTTATACACCTCTTTACTTAAAAAACTATTTTAAACTAAATACATATTCTGAATGGAATTTTCTGTAGCCATGATGCATTTAGATGCTGTACTTTCATCTAAGTTAATCTAACCATCAACTTTAAAGTATTTCTTAATTAATTTTCACCTCCTCTCCATCATAGAATTGGTTTACATATGGGAAAAACTTTTCTACTCGTAATGCTTGTTAATCAGCTTTTGATAAAGTCCACATTTCATACTAATACATTAGGATGGGGGTAATCAGATTTTCATAAAATAACAGCTTTATAGCCTAAACTAACTAAAAGGAATAATATCAAAATTCAAAGAAACAACTTAGGTATACATTACATTCCGTGGATGTTTTTTAACATTTTATTTTGAATCTATTTTCATTTAATAATCAAAAGTAAATATGATAAAATATATGTTTTTACCAGCCAGTTGCTTATTTTGTTGCTTTATATATTGCAAATATTTTATACTTTCTACTTTGTTATATAATTACCATATAAGAGTGCAATAAAAAGTTTATTTGGAAAAAAAGACAGTAAACAATGAATTTTAGTATATGCTTAGTATAAATACTAAGAATATACTAAAATTCATTTTTTATTCAGTCTTTTTTTCCAAATAAGCTTTTTATCGCACTCTTATATGGTAATAATATAACAAAGTAGAAGGTATAAAATATTTGTAATTTACTACTACAGTATTCAACCCATTGACAAAATTTAATCTTTTGTAGTCTTGAAGGGAAGAAGGATGGTATTTTAGTCTTCCTTCACCACTAATTTTTTTGTCAAAGACTCTTAATATTAAAGAGTGTATTTTTAAGTTTGGAACCTAAAAATACACCCTTTAATATTAGTACATCTTTAAGAAAGATAAATCTTGGTATTAAAAAAAAAAGTGGTGAATCTTTAACTTGAAATGTGACTCCAACATATTCTCTTTTCCTAGAAATAATGTAGTCTGCTTCATAAGACCATTTTTTTTTTCACTTATTTATTTGAATAGAACTTTATTAAACAAATTTTCCATTAGGTGAACACATACCACCCAGAAATAGTCTGGTCTGACGGGGAATGGGAGGCTGATAGCAAATACTGGAAGTCAGAAGAATTCCTCGCCTGGTTGTACAATGATAGCCCAGTTGCAGACTCAGTTGTTGCCAATGACAGATGGGGCAGTAACACACTTTGTAAGCATGGTGGCTTCTTGACTTGCAAGGATCGATATACACCAGGTGTGTTTCATAACATTATTATTTATTTGAAGTTAGTTTTCATTTAGGCTTGTACAAATTTCAAAATTTCATTGTTACACTTACAATTCATCTTGAAATTCATGTGCTTTTGATATTTCTTATTTTTAGTCAGTTGCACGAAGAAAAGAAAATTAAAATTATATAATTATTATAGTTTTCATATATTTACAATGAACTAATGACAATATTGGGTTCTAAAACCCCCACTCCTTCCTTTCCCTTAAAAAAAAAGAAGGATTAATGTACTATCATGTTTTTAAAGCAAAGGGTTGAAAACTCCACCATTCAGGTATTTAAGCAGCTGTCTCATCATTGCCTATTTATTAAAAATGTAATAGCTATGTATTATTGGCTATAATGAAATTATTAATAGTTAGGACATCCTACCTTGAGGACAACTAATCAATCCCATACAGAATTTTTTCTCGTCCATAGTATTTTCTATCCCCCTTATTCATCTTCCTTCCTGTCAAGCCAAGCTGGAAGCCGAAATATGCCAAGATTAGCTGAAATATAACTTTTCCCTCAAGGGCTGACTCGTACTTTTAAAATTGTTACAGATTAAATCTTTCAGACCTGGCGTACACAAATGTACACATAAAATATAAAAACATTTTTTTAGATTCATTGGACACAAAAATATAATTCAGGTCTGAAAGGGTTAAGAGATTATCGAAATTAACAAAATTATAGGAAATACATTATGAATGTATCTGAGGCAGCCCAGATTGACTGATAATAGTTGAAGTTTCATAAATGTGTATAGTAAACCAAAGTAACACAATTTTGGAAATTATTTTCCCCTCTGTCCAATTAGACTAAAAAATTAAACTTTTTATCAAACCATATTTTGTCTTAACTTCAAATTTCATTGAAATATGTCAAATAGCGCAACCTATAGAGTGTTCTTGTAACTAATTTATTTGATGAAAGAGATTTTCATCATTCATTTTCATATTTAACTCCTTTTTTTCTCGCAATAAGCATTAATAATATAGTAAAACATGATTTTCAAAAATCCCTATAGAAATTCTGAAAACATAATCAAATTTCTCATCCTGTTCTCTTTAATACCAAATCTAATGGAATGTAATTTGGAAACAGCATTCAATTGGAGAAGAGTTGATTGCAATGAATAAGACTACTTAGAACTTAAATAATTTAATTCCAATTTCCAACAAATCCAGATAGCCAGATTACTGAACGATTTATGAATTATAGCAAAAAATATCCATCTGCTTTACATGAAGAAATGACTAAGGTAACTAATATATTGTTATTTGCAGTGAAGCTTGGAAATCGAAAATGGGAAAATGCCATGACAATAGATAAAAATTCTTGGGGCTATAACAGGCTATCTAATCTGGATGATTACTTATCAACTCAAGAATTAATTGACGAAATTGTGCAGACAGTTGCACTTGGAGGTTTGTATTTAAAATTTTGAAATACACAACTTTATAACAAATTTTTATTTATTTTTTAATGTTAGTTTTATTTTTAAAAGTTCTTTAGAACTGTCATATATTTTTCTTTATTTAGCAAATAAAATATAACATAGAATACCAATTAATGACTACTGTCCTTGTACAATTTTTAATTTATTTTCTTCAAAATAAGCAAGCGTAATCAAACTCATAATCCCTCCCTCCTCTTTCTAAATTTGAAGTTAAATTTTTCAAGAAACATGAAATCTAAAAATCATGCAAAAAATAAAATGAAAGTAAATTTTTTCCAAAAAAACTTGAAATGATTCTGATGAAGTTATATTTGGTCAGACAACATATATATTTTTATGAGCTTAAGCTGTAATAAAATATAATTAAATATATCATACTGGATTTTGACAAAAGTATTAAGTTTTAAATATTAAGTTTCATTGTTTTTTCATGCCTTCAACATTTTTTAACCATTCTTTAACAATATTACTCTAATACTAATGGCCATTAATGTAATATAAAAATAATCACTTTTTATTAATT
>KZ807626.1:185068-195987 GCA_000696205.2 Oncopeltus fasciatus | reverse complement strand
CACTTTTTATTAATTATAATTTTAAAAAAATTAACAAAACAATATATAAGATGAATAATGTAATATTCATTAATTTTAATCATTTAGTTAATAATAAATTAACCATTTATCACAATTAAACTAGTTTTAACTACTTTTTTATGATCAATATGAGAGCTCTTTCCTTCCCTGCAAATATTAGATTTGTACTACTTTTGGTTTGTGTCTATTCTTTTTGGTAAGTAACCATACTTGTAATTTTTTGTAAATGATTAATTTGATCTTTGAAAGATGATGTGGGTAAAAAGTAAATTTGTTAATGTTAGTTCTAGACTGACCTGGTGGGAAAAAGGGGAATCACTCATCATTATTAGTTACTTATGTATTTTAATATGTATTATTCCTGAAGTTGTAAACATATATATATATATATATACCATTTTTTTTTTCACTTATTTATTTGAATAGAACTTTATTAAACAAATTTTCCATTAGGTGAACACATACCACCCAGAAATAGTCTGGTCTGACGGGGAATGGGAGGCTGATAGCAAATACTGGAAGTCAGAAGAATTCCTCGCCTGGTTGTACAATGATAGCCCAGTTGCAGACTCAGTTGTTGCCAATGACAGATGGGGCAGTAACACACTTTGTAAGCATGGTGGCTTCTTGACTTGCAAGGATCGATATACACCAGGTGTGTTTCATAACATTATTATTTATTTGAAGTTAGTTTTCATTTAGGCTTGTACAAATTTCAAAATTTCATTGTTACACTTACAATTCATCTTGAAATTCATGTGCTTTTGATATTTCTTATTTTTAGTCAGTTGCACGAAGAAAAGAAAATTAAAATTATATAATTATTATAGTTTTCATATATTTACAATGAACTAATGACAATATTGGGTTCTAAAACCCCCACTCCTTCCTTTCCCTTAAAAAAAAAGAAGGATTAATGTACTATCATGTTTTTAAAGCAAAGGGTTGAAAACTCCACCATTCAGGTATTTAAGCAGCTGTCTCATCATTGCCTATTTATTAAAAATGTAATAGCTATGTATTATTGGCTATAATGAAATTATTAATAGTTAGGACATCCTACCTTGAGGACAACTAATCAATCCCATACAGAATTTTTTCTCGTCCATAGTATTTTCTATCCCCCTTATTCATCTTCCTTCCTGTCAAGCCAAGCTGGAAGCCGAAATATGCCAAGATTAGCTGAAATATAACTTTTCCCTCAAGGGCTGACTCGTACTTTTAAAATTGTTACAGATTAAATCTTTCAGACCTGGCGTACACAAATGTACACATAAAATATAAAAACATTTTTTTAGATTCATTGGACACAAAAATATAATTCAGGTCTGAAAGGGTTAAGAGATTATCGAAATTAACAAAATTATAGGAAATACATTATGAATGTATCTGAGGCAGCCCAGATTGACTGATAATAGTTGAAGTTTCATAAATGTGTATAGTAAACCAAAGTAANTGTGTAGAAAGCGAGGGCCAGTACTTTGAATAAAATATATTATACTTTTTTTTAAATTACTGTGTATATATTTTAAGAAATAAACGACATTTTAAACTTGCATACCTGGTATATATCAGAAAGATACTTTTCTTCTCATTATATTGTACAAAATTGTGTTAACACTAACAGTAATGAAGATATAGGCCTGCCACCACTAAGACTAAACCCTCTCTCACATTCGTCTAATTTCAGTCAAAATGAATTCATTCAACTGTTAAAAAAAAAGGGCTCAACTAACCCTATAAGTTACATTCTCAAATAAGTTTACTTTATAAACATTCTTGGTAAAAAAACAAAAAAAAAAAAACTGTTGAATATAAATGTTCAAAAATTATATTTTACACTTTTTTTATTTATTTTTTAATTTGGTTGTTACATTCTGTAATTTAGTTCACATTTTGTAATTGCTCACAATATTGTTCAATGGCTTTGAGCGGCATTGACATGAGGGAGAGAACGGCCAGTGCCTCACTCCGATATTTTTTTTTACACTAATTTTTTTTAAAATTCATTTTTGTGTAACTAAAATTACAAAGGAATTGATAAGTTTAAATTTGATTTCTCTTAAAAACCCTTTCCACTTCAACCGAAGTTGAGTCTAGTAACATTTCAGCTATTACTAAACACATTCAACAGTTTGAAGAAAGGAGCTAAAATACTGAATTTGATTTTTTAATTTTAAAATTTGCAGATGCTAGAGCAATATTCTAGTGTACTATATTACTATATTAATAGTAGTTATTATTATTATTTTAATCTTTAAGATTGTACCCTATGGAGTAGGGTTAACCTAATATTAAACAGAATATCTTGAAAACATTTTATTTAGCACAAAAACTCCCTGTTTGTAACTTATTAAACTGTAAAATGTTTATTTTTAGGTGAAAAAAAATCATACTGGTTGTGCAAAATTAAAGTATTTGGTCAAATCTCTCATATTCTTTAGAATATACTTTAAATTTTTTTTGTTACAAAAACATAGCTTGGAACTTCAAACTTAAATTAAATTTTTAGCAATATTTTAACTATTCAAATAGGTTTACATAAAACCTTTTTTCAAGCTTAAAATTTTCTTATACTGTTAAAGTTTTCTTATAGGTGTTTGTTCTTATAGAATTATGAAACTTCTTTGTTTAATATTAGATAACTTGGTTCAGTCAAGGTTGATCCAAAAATAATCCCACATGAAATTTTTCGAGTCCCAGCTGAGGTAGTAAGATTTTTTTAATTCTAGCTACCTTGCATTTCTTGTATATATGTGTATTTTTTATTATCTGCCCAACTTTATTATCTACTAATAATCTCTAAAAAATCTCTCCGTTTACTTATTTGTTGAAACTTGAACTTATTTGTTTTATTCATTTGTGAGTGTCATATGTTCAGTGACTGTGTCACATATAAGTTCATATGTGTTTATATATATATATANCCAAAATGACAGATAAACACTTATTACAGATAAACTTACCAGACAAAGCATTGTTAGATTCAGAATGGGGATGGATTGTCAAGATAAAAAATGTGGTATCGCCTTAACAGCTACTTAAAATGTCCATGCTTGCTATTGTTAATAAATTTCTTTATGCTATTGTACTCATTTTATCAAGGAGGTTTTAAATTAATAGACCATCAAATTAACACATTTTATGGAGTGCTTTTTCGACGTCTGGATGGAAAGGTTGTGTACCAAATGACTTCTCAGTAGTGATACACTCATTGTTTTGGGCAAGAGCTATTATAAAAGGAATAAAAAGTTTTTATTTTTTCTACAATTTCTATAATGAAACTATTATTAAATTTTAGTTGATTTTTTAAAATTTAAAAAAACGAACTACTGTGTAAGAATTAGGACCAATTGTTCTTCATGGTGCTTTAACTAATTAATTTAACTTGAAGGCAAACAAAATTTGTTTATAGTTTGTAAAATTAATTGATCACATTTAAGTGTCTGTAACTGGTTTTTAATACCTTTTTAAAATTTTATTTTAATTCTTTAAAATTTAGTAAGATGGCTTTTCTCTTCCCTAATAAGATTAGATTTGCCCAAAATAACATACTTTTGTTTTCAGGTAACATTCTAATGAATGTAGGCCCAACCAAGGATGGTAAAATTAGTCCTATATTTCAAGAAAGGTTAGCTCAAGTTGGGGAGTGGTTGAAAATTAACGGAGAAGGAATTTATGAAACTCATCCTTGGGATACTTGTCAAAATGATACTTCAGAGGAAAATATTTGGTAAACACATAATCAGCCTGTTATATTTGAAGGAAAACATATATTCCTATAATATATGATATATATTATAATGATAAACATATTCAGGCATTAAAACATTACAATTTATTTTGTTCACAAGAAGTACTCATCATCTCACTAATCATTTGCATACAAATATTTGTTTATATCATCTCTCCCTAATAAGTTTAGTTGGCAGAAGTTGTTCGATGTATCTCAGCATAGTGGAAACTTATATTATGCTTTTTTTTTTATATCTAAATTCTCAATGGCATCTTAAAAACAGTCCATTCGAACTTTTTTCTGTTGCATAGGTTTATTTTTCTAGCTTTTATAGCACAGTATATCTTAGTTTTGACTCCTAATTGATGCTTCTCTAAAAACTGTATTCTTTTGTATGTTAAACAACATAAAATTAGTTTTTTGTAAAATCCCTTATATTTAAAATTATATTAATTCAATAGTTAGATATAAAAGTTTAAATTTTTCTTATTTATATAAAAATATCATATTTGGAATTTGAAACTTATTTTCAACAAAATAAACAGAGACGTAAAATCAATTATATAAATAAATATTGTACTTTAACATTCCAGGGAATCTAATACTGTATCATAGATTACATACATAGAGCAGGGTAGAGTTAAAAACAAAAGTAATAATTGTAAGGAGATCACTAACTCTTTATTTAAAAAAAAACAACAATCAATAGTACTCTACCACAATAAAATGTAGTAAAGGTACAATTTAATGAAAAGTAATGTATATTGCCTGACCACTTCAAGGGGACATAAAGGATGCCACTCTATTAGGAGAGGAGAGGCTTTTTTCCCCATAAAACAGTTTTTTTTTTCTACGTATTATTGTATTAGTGAGAGGTTAAATTGTTCTTTAAAACTTTTATTTCATTTGAAAAGTTCAATTATTATTAGTTATCTGAGCACTTAGTCATTGAAGTGGCAGATTGTATATAAATTTAAACCATTTCTTATGTAGTGATATTTTATAAGGGCCGATGCCAAGAGTAACTTAAAAAGGTTTCTTGAGTAATTCTCAAGTAAATTAAAAAAACAATTTTATTTTTAAAAAGTTTTTATTATTGCCAACATTTTGCTCAAAATTTCAGACCTTCGTCAGGGCTGAGTAATAAAAGAAACTTACAAACAAAATAAAAAAGCAGATCTGAATAAATCAATAAGAGTATGTGTAATGAACAATATAAATACATGATTAATTAGATTAAATACTGGACATATATAAGAAAAAGGAACTTACACATTGTACATAGACCAATGGAGGTGATGAAGGGAGAGAGTCTCCTGCTTTAGGGTAACTTAATCATGGCTGAGATGTATTTTATGAAAAATTTAGGAAAGGAATTGGAGAGGGGTGGTGAGGACGAAGTGAATGGTAATGGGAAAATTCTGGGGGAAAAAAAAGTTTTTCAAAATTTGGTTCAGTTACCAGAAGTGAAAATTTGTCAAAATCCCTCGAACTCACATTTTTTACACAGCATATGCTTATTTTCATATATGGCCTATTTATGTATTTTATATTTAGGCCGAAACATTGGCAATAATAAAAACTTTTTTGTTTACAAATTAGTTTTATTCATTCAAATCCCAAGACCGAAACCCTGACCAAACCTTTCTCATGGTATGTAAAAAAAATTTCAGAGTATGAGTACAACCAAGATCAAAGTAAGTAAGAATATAGGTTGCTTCACCTTTGAGATAGTGGAGAAGTGACTGTTGCTGTGGATTACATATAAAGGTATCTTCAGAAAATAAAAGAATAGCTATAACTGGTAAGCATAAAGGAGAAGATAAGAACCGTTCACTTCGTCCTCACCACACCTCCCCTGATAAAGGGGAAGAGAGGCTTAGAGTGAAAACATCTAATACCATTTACTATGAGGATATCCATTCATTTTCATGTTTTAGAACTAATGTTTTGCATCAAAATACATATTTTGCACCAGAACCATTTTTCTTAAGGTTAGTTATAGCCTTAATGAAAGCTGAGGAGATAAAGCCAAAGAGAAAATTATAACCTATGAAATTATTGGATTACATGTCCTTAAGCATTTTGAAGAAATTCTTAAGAAATTGCTTAAGACGTTGATTTTGTTACACTTATAGTGACATACAAAATTATATTATTGGAACAACTGGTTAAACATGTTAAGCAGATTAATTCATAGAAATAAAATTGTGATGTTTTGCCACATACAGCAAAAATGTAATATTTCAAAATATATTAATAAAATGGTTCTGCATTGAAATGACTGATTTTTTTTTATTATAAAATTATTTAAATGAACAGAGAGTTTCAAAAAATTTTTCTTCTAGTATGCACTAAGAACATATATTGTAAATGATTGATTATAATTTCTTAAGGTCTGTGATATTCTAATCTTATTCCATTTTCAGGTATACAACTAAAAATTTGGCTAATGATTTGTATATAACAATACTGAGATGGCCTAAGACAAATGTCATCAACCTTTCTTGCCCACAACTATCAAATATTTCAAAAATTACAATGCTGGAACTACCAAATGAAAAACTGCCGGTAATATTAATAGATCTTTTTACATTAATATTATATTATTTAAGCTATTTATAGCAAGTTATGATTTAATTTAAACAGAGCTTAATTGCTGTACTTCCTTTTTCCACAGGCCAAAATGACAGATAAACACTTATTACAGATAAACTTACCAGACAAAGCATTGTTAGATTCAGAATGGGGATGGATTGTCAAGATAAAAAATGTGGTATCGCCTTAACAGCTACTTAAAATGTCCATGCTTGCTATTGTTAATAAATTTCTTTATGCTATTGTACTCATTTTATCAAGGAGGTTTTAAATTAATAGACCATCAAATTAACACATTTTATGGAGTGCTTTTTCGACGTCTGGATGGAAAGGTTGTGTACCAAATGACTTCTCAGTAGTGATACACTCATTGTTTTGGGCAAGAGCTATTTTTAATTTGATGAAGAGTACTTCTCAATTTTGATAAGGAGTACATGGATAATTCACAAACTCATTAAAAAACTAAAATAAACAAGCACTTTTTTTCCAAAAATAAATAATATTTTAGAAGAGATCTGGTTATTGTACATGAGGATATGTAGAACCTCCAACAAAGCTCTTTCCAAAATAGTAGTTAAAATGAACTATCAGGCTTTTAACTTTATGCAAAATTTTCAGAGAAAATAATTTTTAGTAAAATAAAAATATATTTTGTTACTTATTATTAATCATTGGATGGTATACTCTAGGCCTCAATGAATGATTCATCGTACATTAAGGTAGAACTGATTTAATTGTGAGTCTCTAGAAAATTCAGAGTTTACTGAGATATTTCATTCGTTTATTTTCTAGTGATCTGTTTTATTCAATACACTTTTCAGATAACTTATCTGTATTATAATTCTTATTTGACCAATCATTGACAAGAATTTTTTTAATTAGATAATCCTCCTGGATACTAAGCTATTAATGTTATGACACAATGCCATGACTTTTGAAATTTTTTTGATTTATCAATGGATCAAGAACCTAAAATATGACCTGTACAAAATTATGTGTATATATATATATATATATATAAAGTTAATTAGTTAGTTATTGAGGATTTTGGTCAAATCATTCTGTGCAACAATTTTGTCTAGGCCAATATTTCGAGAATATACTTTCTTTTCTTCAGAGTAAATATATATATAACAGGTTTATAGTTTGTGAAAGAATTAAAACCAAAATAGATAAAATATACAATTTATTATTAGTAAAAGATCTGAAAGAAAAATTAAACTATGTAAATTCTATATGATCAGATCTTTCTAAAATTGTCATAGAATCACAAGGCAACAGCAACAATAAAGATGTTCAATCTTTTTAGTCTAATTCTTAAGATTTATTTTATTAAAATAATTGGCCTTAACTGGTTTTCTAATACAAATTTCTTCTCAATAGAAGAAGAGTTCTGACATAAAGCACAGGAATTGCTGTAAACCAAAATAAGAATTAGCCAGATGATGATGCAAAAGGGGTTATTCCTGAATCATTGGTAACAGTATTACAGTAAAGCAACTTCTAAATTAGAACTCTTTTAAACAGGGTCAGCTGTTTTAGGATTGCTCCTTAGTCCATTTATATTTTACAAGCCATTAAAGCTAGTACATTAATACAAAGTAAAAGTTAAATTATACTTCATGAAATCATTGATAAAAAAGTTTCAAAACAGTAAAAAATAATAGTTGGCTGAAGGAGCTTTGTGATAACTCATATAGTTCTGTTAAAGTATTAATATATGCTGTCAAGTATTAATATAAAAAAGCAATGTATTAATGGATAGCTCCTTTCATGAAGTTAAAAAAATACCTCTTCATTAAATTTGATCAGTTTTCTAAATGGAAACCAATACAATTGTTTTTTTTTTTTGTTGTTTTTTTTTTACAGGAACATAGAATTTATGTTAATTAAATAAATATATCCTTTTTCAACTTTTATACTCACTTATTTTGCCTTCATTAATAATTAAATATAATAAAAAAAGGCTCATAAAGGTCTTTCTTATATTTTTTTTATTTAAATTTAGTTTCTTTTTCACATTGTTCTGATAACTTACAATCCAGTCACTCCCATACTCACTTTTAATTCTTTACAGGTAACAGGATAGGTATTTCTATTCTAGAGCACAACAAAACAATATTAAATTTATGATGGCTCTTACATAGTAAGAATAATATAGGAAAAATAATCCCTTACTTAGAAAGAATTATAGCTAGAATCTAGAATGTTAACAAATTTCCTCAGAAACATTATTTAATAACTGTAAGCAGATAATAAATTATTTTGCATTTATAAAACAAGTCAGTCCATCAGAATCAAAAAGGGCAAAGTGACATATATGATGATATTGTAAATTTTTTTACAATGTTCTAATATTAAAAAAACAGGTGGTTCCCAATAAACTGAAAATGGATTCAAATGCAAAATAATCAAGATAACAAAACTTGATAATACATAACCTAAAGATTAAGACTCTGATCAGTGATCAGAGAGTGATCAGTCAACTTAAATTAATCACAAATTAGAAGGATCAATGCCAATAAAATAAATCAATAGTTAGATTAATACTAGAACAATATCAATTTTCTAGGTTTTATGTTGCTCAAGTTTGTCTAATGAGTGAAGTTAAACAAAAATAAATGCAATGATCAGATATTATACTTTACATTGAGGCTTGATAAGTTCCAAAAACTTCACAGAAGTTTGAAATCCTTTAGTTATTGGCAAACTTATTAACAATGATTATTTTATTTTTATAGTATATTAACATATTTACACAAGAAAAATTTAAATAAAACTCATAAATTGATTTATAATAGGCACAATAAAACATAATGCTCATCATATATATATATATATGAGCAACTCAAATGCAGTTGGCTCATCAAAACCTCTGGCTGAAGTTTGGATTTTGCTGTTGTTGGCTTCCCTAAAAAGTGATAAAAAATATTAGAACATTCATAATTATGCTATTACAAGCGAGATTTGTAAATATTATTAAATGTATAGGCTATCCTAACTTACATCTTGTATCTTGCTGAAGGTTTTCAGATGAAGTCATTTGGTTATTGAGGATTTTGTACAATAATTTAGTCTAGGCCAATATTTCAAGAATATATTTTCTCCTCACCAGGATTGAAAACACATATAAAAATTTAGAATTTTTAATAATTACCTGTAATTGTACATTTTTTTATATGTATTT
Organism: Oncopeltus fasciatus; assembly: GCA_000696205.2. Classification (NCBI taxonomy): domain Eukaryota; kingdom Metazoa; phylum Arthropoda; class Insecta; order Hemiptera; family Lygaeidae; genus Oncopeltus; species Oncopeltus fasciatus. Next base: position 186,445 of record KZ807626.1, on the reverse strand, counting down.
TTAACCTTTACGAAAAGAAAATTTATTGTCCAAGTATTATCCTTGACTACATGTTGTACAGAATGATTTGACCAAAATCCTTAATAACTAATTAACATTATATACACACACACACCTTTTTTAATTTTAAGAATAAATAGTTTAAGACAATATTTCAAGAATATATTTTCTTTTCATCAGGGCTAAAAATACATACAAACAGTTATAATTACAAGTAATTATTAAAAATTGTAAATGTTTTTATGCATGTAATTTTCAGTCTTGATGAAGAGAAAATATATTCTTGAAATGCTGGCCTAGACTAAATTATTGTACAAAATTATTTGACTAAAATCTATAATAAAGAAAAGTTTATATNCCTGTTCTTGTTTGCTGTGTGTATCGCGGCCGCGAGTTTCATTATGTATATATATATACACACACACACACGCACACACACAATTAAATTAAAATAGGGTATTTTGGTCATGTGCATTATTTAAAAAAAAATCATTTTATGATTCAATACTTAATTATCATTTCATTATCCTTTTAACTAAATAATAGTTTTTAGTACTTCTTTTAAATTTAGGCACATTAATGAAAGTGTTTTTTCTTATTTTTAAGTACTAGTTATTAGGGACTAATATTTCTTATTATCCTTTCTTTCTTGTAGAGAAAGATCACTCAAGACTAGCGCTTAATCAGCATCCATATGCTGACTCAGTACAGTATTAAAATGATTGTTCTCTTCAATGCTGCCATGTATATTAATGAATTTTAAAACTATTTTATGATTTGTTAAACAATTTTTTTCTATGGTGGCATGTAGAGAAGTTTACATTCCTATCACTATACCAAAGGTAGATGTAGAGACAGTATTATATATAGCTAATCTAACGGTACAACAGCTTATATCTTTTTCACATAGGTTTCCACGGTTTCCAGATATATTTATAAATACTTCTTTCGGGTTTGACCATGATCTAACCAAAGTTACTTTTTGCCAACCTTTTACACTTTATCTGTTGGCTTCATCAGGGCTGAAAGTAGAATAAGGAATAATCTAAAGGGTTATTTTCACTACCAATGAATAAAGAACTATCATACCTTCTATTATCCGTCTTCATTGGTTTCTGCAAACCATCTTCTGTTGGCGAGCGCTTTCGGACATTGTCCATATTCATGGCCGAATACATGTGTTCACTGTCACTATCTGATGCATCTGACTTGAATACAGACAGTGACAGTGACCACATGTATTCGGCCACGAAGATGGACAATGTCCGAAAGCGCTCGCCAACAGAAGATGGTTTGCAGAAACCAATGAAGACGGATAATAGAAGGTATGATAGTTCTATATTCATTGGTAGTGAAAATAACCTTTTAGATTATTTA
>KZ807626.1:145608-184833 GCA_000696205.2 Oncopeltus fasciatus | reverse complement strand
AAAAAAAAAATAAGAAAAAAAAAATAAGAAAAAAAAAAAAAAATCACAGAAAAAATCAAACAAAAAATATTAAATTTTAGAGAAACTGTTGGTCCCTCACTAAAGAGAAAGTTATATATATATAGTAATCAAGATCAGGTGGGGGAGATAGTGCAGTGCACACACAAAAAGAAAAAATCACAAGAGGTAAAATTTTTGGGGATCTCCCGCCCTTCATTGGTGAGGAGTGAAGGGAGACTGTGGAGTTGTATGGTAGAAGGGAGTCAAAGGAAGGGAAAGATGATTGGTTTTTCCCTAATCCTCTAATTGTTGGCAAAATGCCAGATCAAAGTGGCTTTGAGAATGTGAATATAGGCGCACTCTCTTGTCTTCAGTTGCAAATCTGATGCGAGTCGGGAAGTTTTTCAATCAGTTGAACTTTGAAAATGTCATTAAAATCATTATATAACTCTAAGCATGCTTTTATATGGGAAGAGAGGACTGTAGTTCTGAACAGGATGCTCTTTAATAACTAATTCTAAGATTTAGGGGCATAGTACATTTTCCTACGTAAAAGCAGGACAAAAATTGTTTTGAAGCAGGTATACACAATTCTTGGATGTATATGTTGATGAGGATTAGATCTTATATGTTAAGTGGGTGTTGACAGGGGAGAACGTGTTGCCAGTTTTTATAATTGGACAGGATAAGGATCTGCTTTTGTTACAAGGCCAAGTACCTTGTTTTGGTAAATTTGTGAAGGTTTTGAAAGACAGTTTTTTCTCTGTTTTGTATATCTTGGAGGGTGGGGGCATTCCTGTACGTATTGCCAGGTTTTTGTGGTAGTAGGGAGGTGGTGGACTGATTGTTCTGAATAATAGGGAGGGCTATGTGTATCTTGGTCTTGATACTTTCTACCCCGGGGAAATATTCAGTTAGCAGGTTAACTGTTTGGGCATTAGGAGATTTAGGTTTAGGATATGGAAGGCTTAGATTTAGGGAATGTAAGAAGGATTTTTCTGCTGAGGAGTTGGGGTGGATAATACCTTTGAAGAAGAGATTTTCTTAGGGATCCTAAGTAATTCTCTAATGTTTCTTAAGAATTACAGATGCGATGGCCCCGAGAGGAGAGAGAATAAGGTAAGGACCTCTAGGTGTGAGGAGGGTGGCAGCTGGAATAATGTAAATACTGCTGTTTGTTAGTGGGCTTGATGTGAACACCAGAGATGGAGTCGTTTTCTACTAGTTTTATATCAACATCCAAAAAAAAGAGGATTCACCTTTAGATATATTCCATGTGAACTTTGTGGCAAACGCCTTATTAAGGTCCTCTAAAAACTTTTGTTTAGTTAAAAAGATAATGAAATCATAAAATGCTTTTTTAAATAATACACATGACCTAAATACCTAATTTTAATTTTTTGATAAATAATATATCACATTATCAGATAAGATAAGAGAATAAGCTTCAATTTTTGTATAAATTATGGTTAAACTGTCAAAAGTGATGAAGTCATATATGTACTACTCCAGATAAATTACATTTCAAAGATATAAGCCATAAGTGCAATCCATTATTGATTTAATTTAATTTTCTAGAAAATAAACTATTGTAATCAATCTGAAACTGAAGAGTCAAACATTCTATTTGTGACTTAAGACACAAAATTTTACTATTTACATTTGAAGGCATGTAGAACCTAAAAATTGAAAAAAAAAAAAAAAAAAAAAATTGCCCACCGTATGCTATACTTGAAATTTTTGGAAACAACTGAACTGTATTAGATGAAATTTGGGGTGAAAATCAAATGAGCTTGATTTAATAAATCTTAAGGAAGCTAAGCTAAAGGTAAAATATTTAAAATAGCTATACTAGTTTAATAGCTGCATCTATTGATCTGGGTTGACCTTTGAATTTTTAACAAATAGATTAAAATTTACATATTCTTTTTTCTTGACTTTAGTATTATTGAGAATAGTTAACCTATAAGCAGATTTTTTTTTGGAAAATGTAAGTTAGCCACTCATATAGACCTTAAGATTTGTCCTTTGACAAATATTAAGATTGAATTCTTAGGATTGGGACTTTTAAGAGCTGAATTACACTGAAAGAGTTGATGACACTGATTCTATTCAGAATACAAGAATTTTTCTTCGTCACAAAGAAATTCATCAATGATGGGCTATTATTCCATTTTTACCGGAAGCTCTAGTTCATACTGAGCGTTTAACACAAATTTTAAAACTTGTAAATTATAATACATGCATTAGGAAATAAAGCAGAGAGAATACAAGGTAAGGTTTTTATTTAATTTTATATATTATCAAAAAAAAGGACATTAAAAAATTTTCAGTCCTAAATTTTCTTTTAAATTTGAAAGTTTAAAATAATTTCATGCTACCAACTCTTTAAAAACTAATATATGATCATTTTTTCAACACTTTTTGAATTGATACTTTTGGCTTCTCACATAACAACAAAAAAAAACTATCATACCTTCTATTATCTGTCTTCATTGGTTTCTGCAAACCATCTTCTGTTGGCGAGCGCTTTCGAACATTGTCCATCTTCTGGCCAAATATATGCGTTCATTGTCACTGTCTGTATTCAACAGACGCATCTGACTTGAATACAGACAGTGACAGTGAACGCATGTATTCGGCCATGAGGATGGACAATGTCCGAAAGTGCTCGCCAACAGAAGATGGTTTGCAGAAACCAATGAAAACGGATAATAGAAGGTATGATAGTTCTATATTCATTGGTGGTGGAAATAACCTTTTAGATTATTTACTTAACAAAAAAACACTTAAAATCAATATTAACACACAACAGAGTCCTACATTTGTTGAAAATGGGCAATTCAATAAATATAAAAAGGATAAAATTTGAAAATATTAAGAAGGTAAAATATGGACTTTTGGGGTTAATGAAATATAATATTAAAATATTTTAAAATGCTTTTTAAACTAATAACTTTTTTCTTGTAAACATTTTATGCCATCATGGTGTCAACGTGGAATTTTTACACTACAAGAACGAAAATAACAAAACAGTTGATGCTACACTTTCTCATCTTTATTATAAATTTCTCTGTAAGCTGAAAAAACAGTAGTACTTTAAGCTTTTATTTTCCATAAAATGTGTATAGCTGTATTTGGTAATGTTAATTGTACTACATGTTTAACAATAGAGGAATAATAGTATTCTTTTAATTTTGAGAGACATATTTTAAATTTTTTTGCAGATTATATAAAAGAATATAAATTTTACCTGAAACATAATACCCTGATGAAAGTCTCCCTGGGGTTGCTGGCCACCTCCTGGATGAGATAATCTGATTCGCTTAGGGTTTGGACCATTGTGGCCATGGCTGCCTTGTTCAGATTGGCCACCTCCCTGTCCACCCTAAGGAAATATTTAATTACATAAATTCCAGGGGAAATTTTTATGGAGAAAATAATTTTTAAGTAATTCCTCTTTAAAACCAATATTTTTTTTTTTTAAATTAGGCGATGAAAGAATTTTAAGTCTCCTTCGTAAGGGAAAAGCTTTAATAATAGAACTGTGTCCATTGAAAGTAGCTTAGCCAAAATGGAATAAGTATAAAGGAGATTTGAATTATTTCATCATCACCTTCACTACCAGCAAAAAATAGGATTTTTTCTTATGCCAAAAATATTCGAATTATTTTAGGCAAGTTAAAGTTTAGGCATTAAAGTAGTAACTTTAAGCAGTATCTTGTACGGCAAATACCAAGCTTCAGACATTTTAAACTGTTTGTTTTCAAGTACATATTCATATTTTAAAATCCTCAATAATAATGTTTATATGGTTATATAATTTTTTAACAGTTTTAACGAGAAAACTAGGTGACAAGAAATATTGTAAAATTTTTATATTTTTTTGTGAAACTAAAAAATATGATTATATNAATTATTTTTAAATTTAAAGAAGCTCAAAATAACTCAGCTCAGAATTTCTTTTTTGTAAAAATTATAAACTAATATATTTCTTTAACTCACTTTTGACGTGTTTGTTACAAATATAAAAATGGCATATCTGAGATCACCAAGAATTGTTTTTTTTTTTTTTAAACATTAACACAAATACGAACTTAAACAGTCATTCATGCATTTAATTTTTTACATAAAATACAAATGTTTATACACCAAAAAATATTGTAGAACTTGAGTACAATTGCCAAATAAATAAATATATTAAGATATAATTCACTAGGTGAAATGGCTCCTAATAAGTCAAATAATAGCAAAAAGGGTTAATTTTATATTTATAAAAGAAAATAGATAGTCAACAATTAATTCAGAAAAATATTTTGATAAATTCCAATTAAGCACATATTGTACAGAATTTCACAATAATTCATTAGTATAAAATGAAAACAAATTTTTAATAACTTATAATTTTAATTCTAAACAAATATTAAAAAATGGTTATAATACCTTGTACCAATACAAATATTTATTCTTTTTTGTGTAAAATGTTTTCAGCTCAAACCATGTCTCTTTTTTGGGGGGATTTGTTATGTTTAGCATGGGAAACAATTTATTTTAAATAGATTTTGTTTTGTAAAATCAAAATGTCTGATTTATTTGCATAAGTAAAAAGAAAGTGATAGCCTATTTAGATTCAGAAAAGATACAAGGCTTGATTTAATCTTTAAATTTAAATAAAAGTCTAGTTCTATATATATAATTCTTTTAATTATTCAAAGCCTTTTGATGTCACAATATCATCTTCAGGACCTACTTTGTCTCAGCTCAGGCTTCTTCCACCAACCCATATTGACCGAGAGTCGATGGACGAAGCCTGAGCAGAAACAAAGCAGATCCTGAAGGTGATGTAGTGACATCAAAAGGTCTCGCATAATTAAAAAAATATATATATTACTGTGGATCTAGACTTTTATTTAAATTTGAAGATAACATAAAAAATCACCTCCACCCCAGCATAAAAATTAAAACTAAGATTTATTTCTTCAAGCAGATCTTTTGTAAAATATATACCAACAAGTTATTGGCACAGGCATAAGCAAATTACCAAACAATTTTTTAAAATAAAAATAATATATTTTAGATTGAATATTTTTTTGGTGTTAGCTAAGAGGGACAAGTGAATGAAATTTTTGAATAGTGAAGTGAAGTATATTTTTCTGTAGAAAGGCAACATGAGTTTCAGAACTTTCTAATAATAGCACAAATTTGTTTTTATGCAATATTTACAGCATAAAAAAATGTATGAGCTTGTAGGAATAAATTTTAAATTTGGCACAAACATTACAAAGTAACAGCTATTTAAAACATGAAACATTTTTTTTTTAAATTTTTAACTTTATACAATACCTTTTTGAAACGAATTGTTTCAAAAATCTGAAAAAAAAAAGAAAAAAAAGTAAAATTGATGAAATTATCCAAGATAATGATTTGACTATTATCAATGTAGTAAGGGCCCTGCTAAGATGAAGGGTTCAATTATTTTATCACAGTGAATATGGAACTTAGAATACATGTATCTTACTAAATTGATACATGCAATATGATGTTAATATGACATAGCCCAGCCTTTTAATACTTCTTTTGTTTTCATTCCCAGTGATCTGCTCTTTCAAGCCTGTGAACTTGTTTTCAATAATTGTACAAGTGAAAACCACTGTATATTAATACAGCTATTATTTTATTTATCTTGTCTCAATAGGGACCTGGTAGCAGTATACTGCAGGAAGTACAACAATTCATAACTGTTAAATTCAAATTCCCCTATTAATATTTTACAGTCCCTATAACTTAGAGGAAAAAAAAAATATTTCAATTGCAAGGGAAATCATGGATTTAAACTCTTAAAAGAAAACAGAGGTTAAAGAATAAGACAAGGAAGCAAGATTCATTAACAAAGAATGTGAAAGCAATGCCATTATTAGACCTCTATTTGGAGAAGAGATTTGGTCTTCTTGTCAGGAGGTAAGAGGAATCAAGCCTTTAAGAAAAAGGGGATTAACTAAGCAAAAAAGTATAATTTTATTTGATGGAACAAGAGGTATTGAAGAAAAATCCCACACAAATAAGTTCATAAGAAAATCATGTCAAGAAATATGAGACTTTAGTAACACATCTGCATCTAACAAGTTATGTATCTCATTGAAGACAAATAAATAAATAAAAAATTCATGAGAAATAGTAACCTGTTAATAATCACTAACCACCAGTCCTTTCTTATCAAACATTTTACTCTACTTCAGCAGTACTATATTGAAATTTCAAAAATTAGTCTGTCTGAAATTGACTCACAGATAAAATTAAATTAATTATCCTTAAACATTATGATTTTTTTCCAAATTATAACTACTTTTCTGCAGAACAAGTAATTTTAGCAGGTTTACTTAAACTAATTTTAGCATAAAGTTATCATGCTATTCAAGTTGACCCCATGGCTTTTGAAATGGCTGTTGAGATAGCTTTCTACTGATCTTTACTAACCCTATACAGAGAAAGATAATTACAGGGTCCATTTAAATTTTACTAACTACCTATCTAATTGTTTGTTAATACTCTAGCATCTGTAATTATTAAAATAAAAGAACCAAATTCATTCATATTTTATTTTACTTTTATGCTTTTCTCCCTGTTTTAATTATAAATGGAATCTTATGATATAAGTTCATATGGAGAGTTTTTTTGACAGTAGTTATTATTATTAGATGTTTTTTTGTTGGGGTTCAGTCAAGGTAAATCCAAAAAAATACAAATTTAAAAAAATGTGTACTTTTTAAATCATCTGCCAACATTTTGGCTAACATTGTAAGCCATCTTCAGGGCTTTTGAAATACAATCTCATAAGAATACAAATAAAAGTAAAAATGAAATGAAAATTAAAATAAATGATTTACAATATTATAATATAGAATTGCCATAACTAAATGTAATGTGATATCAAAAGTATGAATTTAGTTAACTATGTAGAAAATTCAAAATACAAAAAACAAACTACCAAAAAATATAATTAACCACACCTACCTATCATGAAGGCAAAAGGGGACTCAAAGATCACATTTCTGAAAATATTAAGAAATCCATCAGAAAAACTTTCCTTAACCTTAAGCTTGCATTTTCCACTAACAACAAACTAAAATCCATTTAAACCATCCTTAATGGGGTATCTCCCTTCCTAATAGAACCAATGTTGTTTATAAAATTCCTTGTTCCACTCCTAATTGCCATGGTTCTTACATTGGGCAAACTAAAACCCTATTTCCCGTAGAATTAACAATCATAAAAATGACATAAGGAAAAAACTAATAAAAACTGCCCTCACAAAACATGCTTTTCATGAAAAATACACATTTGACTTTGATAACATTACCATTCTTTCCACTGAACCCTATGCTTTTTATCTGAAACCGTTCACATTAACTTACAACACAATCCAGTTAACGATAGAACTGACATAGAACAAATCAAAAATTTCTCCTAATTCCAAAAGTTACTTTTCCGCAATAATGTCCTACCTTTTTTCTTCATATTGCCCCTTTTGAAGCAGGCTGCTCTCCCTTTGTACTTACCGCCTCTTTCCCCCCACCCACATCTAAAAAAAAAAAATTTCTCACAATTTTCAAACCTTAACTCTCAGTCATGAAAATGTGATCTGAGGGACACAATGTCCCTTCTTCCTTTCATGATAGGTAGGTGTGGTTAATTACATTTTTTGGTAGTTTGTTTCTTGGATTTTGAATTTTTGTACATAGTATACTACTATCTGAAATCTCTTCTCAAGCGCGATGGAGATAAGTGTAGGAACGTCTTGTCCTTTCTAAAAGATACAAATATCAGTAACAAAATATAAAATTACATTTATTCTTTCACGAATATTGTATGCATTTGTTATATTAGAAATCTGATTTAATCAAGTGAGATTGATTACCATAATATGCGCTAATGACCCTGGCAGTCCATGCGCAAAAAAAAAAAAAAAAAAAAAAAAATAGTATACTACATTCATACTTTTGATATCACATTACATTCAGTTATGGCAATTCTATATTATAATATTGTAAATTGTTTAATTTTTGTTGTTATTTTTATTCTTATGACATAGTATTTCAACAGCCCTGAAGATGGCTTACGAAGCATTGGCAGATAATTTTAAAATATACACTTTTTTTTAAATTGTATTTTTTTTTATTTACCTTGATCGAACTTCAACCAAAAAACATCTAATATTACTTATGATATAAGGTTATTAAAGATCAAATGTAAACCTTAGCAAAAAAATTGAGGCCTCTTACAATTATAGAATTATTATTATACAATTATAATAAATAAAAAAACATTAAAATCACACATATGAAAAATAAATGTTGAATAATCAATATTTGAGGAAACATCAGTATGTTTTTAACCAAAGCAGCTTTTTATTGTATCAAAGGTTGTAAATATTTTAAATTTTGAGATGATCTGTTAAACATGTAAAGAGTTTACAATAATAGTGTACCTACCACTTACTCATATGTATAGAGGAAAACAGCAAAAATATATTCAAAAAGACTTTAAAACAAAAATATTTGAGAGTATCCTCATGATTACTATACTTTTCTAATGGTAGAGTACAAACAAGCAGATATTTTTGTGAACATATAAGAATAGTTTTTGAAAGTCTTAATATATAANATTAATATATTTTTAATGAACAGTATTTTAAAATTATTTAGTTATAAATACTTACAGTAGAGTTAGAACATTTCTTTCAAATTTATTTTTTAGAGGTTCTACTACGTCATAGATTTTCTTCTTCCATTTTCTAACTATGTGAGACATTTTTTTCAAAAATGTTTTGTCTGAAGCTAGAATAGTTTTTCTTACAATTGTTCATTATAATCGTTTGCTAATACCATTATTAAAAAACTCATTAAAAAAATACCAGTTCCTTCAAAAGATATTGGCAATTAAATATGCATTTTAGGAAAATAACAAGTTATTTTTATTTCATCAAAATTTATGTCATGAATACGACTTTTAGAAACTTAAATCTTGCGATATGTACATATTTAATTTGGTTAATTTATGTGACACATCCTAATTTAGATATGATATCTTTTGATGGAACATAAATATTTTTGAGTGAAGTAACATTGTAATAGTTATTTTTCACAAAGCGCTCTGCATACATACAAATTTTTTAAGAAACAAATTTTTATTCTTTTAATTCAGACTTATTCCACACTCTGAGAACTTTATAATAAAATTATCAGCTGTATGAAAAGTTTTATACATATATTATTTTTCATCTATACATCCTCATTTTCTCAAAATTTTAAAAATTGAAGTCATACAACAAAAGCATATTTAATTAGATTTATTGGATAACAATAGATCGTATGATGAATTCACTCACAAGCTTTACATGGTACAATTAATGCTAGGGAATAGAATAAAAAATCTAAACTGTCTCAGCCAGGACTCGAACCTGGATCTCCTGCTATACGGGCCAGAATGCTTGCCCAATAGCCAGAATTCTTGCCCGGATAGCAGGGGATCCAGGTTCGAGACCTGGTTGAGACAGTTTAGATTTTTTATTCTATTCCCTTGCATTAATTGTTTAAAATTAATGTGGGATTAAACACCATGCCTAAGAAAATAATATTTATTACACGGGTCATTTTTAGGAATACTATGTCTCCCACTTGAATTTTAAAAATGCAGGAATCATTCTATAATATTTAATCATAAATAGTCTTCTTGATAATAATCATTATAATATCCGATAACTGAAAGATAACTGATTAAGTTCATTATACTTTCAGATAAAATTTTGCAGTATTAACTACCAATTCAAATTATCTAAAATTACTATTTTTTATAATTTACTAAATTTATGATTAATTCTTAAAAATGAAGAGTCAAACCCAAATAATCCAAACAGTTTATATCACGTTTGACCAATAAAAAAGACAAAATAATTTAATTTAATCCTCATATACATATAGAGGGGGGAGGGGGGTTTAATTTTAAAAAAAAAATTGTATCTTGGCTAATCAGAAGATGCTGAAATTATTATTCATTTGTGACATCAATATGAAATCATACCAAGTTATATGACATAGCCCACATTGCACTGCTTTATTCTGTCATTTTTGTATCTCGTTTTCTTCCCTCTCACCAGAAAATGTATTCAGAAATAGTGTTGAAAGGGGGAGGGAGTCCCCACACAATGTAAGCAGAAAAATAAAATGCGAATATCTGTAAACTCAAAAAAACTTGAGTGATTTCAAATTTACATTACTTTGTTAATGCAATAAGTTGAATAGCCATCAACATACTTTACAGCTGATTTGAAGTCAAGGAGCACACAGCAGGAGTTATACTTAATGTAGCTGGAGCTTTTGAAGTGATATGCCACGAAGGGATACTCCACAAGTTCAAAAGAGCTGTTTGCCACATTATTTACAAAAGTGATTCATTTGTAGCAGAAAGAATGTATCAAACATGATACAGAAGTACAACTGGCCTAATGAAAGATATTTTCATTCAGGGAGATATACTCAATCCACACAATTATTCAATCTTCTCTCATAAATTGATTGAAGTGGAGAATAATTACAGAGTTTGCAGATTATGTGGCACTTCTCATCAAGGATGATATCTTACTAAAAAGGCAAGAGTGCTCTCTATATGGTTTTGCAAGTAAACAGCTTGAAGAGCAAAGGTTTTCTCCCTTTACTGCATCAACATTACTGTTACAACAAAACTTTGAGTCTGATCACTTCCCAATCCCCTGGACACCTAAAGACCAGGCAATCTAGGAATAAATTTTGGCACCAGATAAATATTTAACAACATCAGACTAACAAAAGACTAAAGCTTTTTTATTGTAATTAATAACTATACTAACTTATTCATCCCTTATTAATTTTACTCTTTTACCCTACTATAGTTGTTAAATACTACACCCCAAAAACAATGTAAGCTACTTTAAAATGATATAGAACATGGCAACAAAAAAAAAGTCAATAGATGCACAACTTCCATGATGTTCATATTCACGGGATAAGTAAGTATAGGGCCATATAACTAAAAATAAATTAATGTATTTTCAAAAGAATACAGTTACAGGATTTTGAATGATCACCAGTAATAGGGATCCCCTAATTTTAAACTCTGTAAAACAGAAATAACCATAGATGCAGTCCATCTTACTATTGACAAATAAAACTTAATATGATAGACTTAATGGTTGCTGATTTTGTTTGAGTTAAAAATTTGCCGTACTACAAAAAGATTAATTGCAGATATATAATATCAATGCATAAGAAAACCTGTTTAAATACCCTCGATTTGACCTTAACCATATTTAGTGATTTTAAAATTTAAAAATACTTGACAAGTAAATAGTAAAAAATGATAAATATGTTAATTTTCGAAATTATTATTAAATAATGAATTTTATATTGAAATAAATATTTTTATTTTCATATAAAACAGGGAAGTTATTTAAAAAAATTGTTGGTGGCCGGTTCAGATTATTTTAATGTGGGAAAAGCTCTAAGTAATTTTCTAGAAAGCAATGTCGGAGAAGCAAAGTAGTTTAGGTTCAGTTAATATTCATGAAAATATTGCTGTGACATCTATACTTAGCCTTTTATAACTAATGTCAAATTTGTAATTGATTAATTCAAAAACTTATGTAAATATAGATTATTTACAATACAAACTGTAAAGTAATATAAACTGCACACAGGAAATTAAATACACATTTTCCTGTAACATTTTTCTTTTTTTTTACAAGTAAAGTAACAAAAATTGGGCCTCTCAGTAAAAAATTACCCAAAATAAATGAGACTTCAATGTAATTCGAATAAGTGTGAAAAAAATAATTCCATTGAATATCTTGTCTTAAGGTTAATTTATATAGCTTCTGATAGTCAGTTTCTGATATACGTACTTAAATAAATTCGTTTTATTTATTTATTTTTATTTCACAGGTTTAAACCCCTTAATGTTAGGTAATTATACAAGAAAATAAATCCCCAACAATTAAGTTCACCACCGAAATGAAAGCTTCACAGACATTCTATGCAATTTGCCTAAATTAATCAAGCACATGTATGACAAATTTAATAGTAAAAATGTATAACTATAAAATTTTAGAATAACAACAACAAAAACAAATTTATTGCAAAATATCACAGAAATTTCACTAATAATACTTATGTCATCTCATTTTAAGAGGATATTTATATCTACAAACATTGTTTTGTTGATTTGGTCGGGTATTGTTCTTATCTGACTTGTCTTCCTGGTCATCATCAGTAAGGAACTCTCTCTTAGGGTATGGGATAGTGAAGCCAGCAAAAACACTGAAAGAGTAAAACTAAATAAGCATCACAATTCTTACATAAAAAAAACCCAACTTAAAATCATTAAATTGCTAATAATACATTGTTAAGTTTTAAAGGCTATCTTTCAACATCAAAGAGCTCATTTTAAATTCAGTAATTCAGTGCTTAATTATATCAGGCATGAGTTGTAGGGGTTCGAAACACCAATAAAATAAATCTTTTAAATTTCCCCACTTTTTAAATTCAAGAAAATAAACTATAATAGAATAAGTTGTAGTCTTTTTTTATTTACCCTATTCTATAAGAATTATTTTTTTCTAAAATATAAACCCAAAACTCAAAATAATCTGAGAAGATATAAACTTTAAATTTTTCTACATGCTAACTGCCAGTATTCAGCTTGATTTAAAAAACTCGTTTAAACTGTTTGTGGTTGTAGTTGTACAAAAAAAAAGTTTTTAATTGTTCACTTTTAATTACGTGTTTCATGGAAACTCCCATTTATAAAAATCCACTAAACATTTTAAAAAATCTTGAGGTGGGGAAGAAGTACTCCAATACTTTTATGATTTGGGTGGGCAATAACTCATAAACATCTCTTAATTTCATAAATTTGAAAGCATTGATCATTCAATAAAATGCTTGGGACCAAAACTAAGTGGACATTATGATGTATAATTAGCTCATTTCAGAAAAGCATAAACTAAGAGAAAGCAAGGAATTAGATATGAGTAGAATTACTGGACAGCAAAAAATAATCCCCTGAATTTCTCCATCCATGACATGAGCAATTAGGTTTGGAAGCTGACAGTCTATGTGTGTGAGTTAAATCTACGGGTAATTACTATTCACTAATAGAGTTAAGCTATTCATCAGAATAATAATATTTAATTAAATATCATTGATATGAGAATTGGAGATGCCCAGTCTACCAGGGTAGTTAGGGTCTTGACAAATATATACTACTGACCAATCATTGTATATAAGTACTACAGTAATTGCTATTCTTCCAAGTTTTCCAATCATAAGGAACACTTAATTCAAAGGTAGAGAATTTGTTGGGTTTCTATCAAGGTTGATCTAAAAAAATGCAATATAAAAAAGGTATTTTTTATTATCTGTCAATGTTTTTTTTTTTTTTTTTTTTTTGGCTTACATTATAAACCATCTTCAGAGCTATCATGAAGACGAGAGGGGACGTGCTATTACCTGGATCAAATGCTCATGGCAGAGTAAGTCATTTTTTTTTTCTTTCAATTTTTCACTCCTTGTATACTACCTGGGAGAGCTTCAGCTGTATTTGTAACCTTTATATAAAATACTCCCACTCCTTCCTGTTAGGGCTAAGAGACAAACTTGAAGGGGTTTATGCATGGTGACATACCTTCTTCTTATGTTTTCTCAATTTACTTTTAGTTTCTTCTTTGATCAGTCGACCATCTTTTTGACATACAGTGACAATGCAATAACATTAGATGATTAACTGAACTAACTTCTACAGATTAATTAAAGAGAATAAATATACATTTAAAAAAGCCACAAGTTACAAGAAGTTTATGAAACATAATAGGTGTAAAATGTATCATAATGAGATTTAAGTTCTGTAATTATTTACCAAAAATTCTTATTATAATTAAGAATTTAACTAGAATGACTGGGCAGGGTTCCTTTTTTTTCAATCTACAGAATTTAATTTAGGGATTTAAGTTTCTTTATACAAAATGATTAGCATATTCATATTTAAGCTTCTTGGTAATCAATAACTTTTGAAACAATAAAACCAAATAGGTATTAACCAAAATGTATACAAATTATATATGAAAAGCTTAATTAAGTATATATTTAAAATGTAATAAGATGTTAGAGCCCATTCCCTGTCTTTTTCTCTCGGTAGGTCTAGAGTGAGCCATTGCAATCTTATCTATTAATCTCATTGCCCTTTCCACTTTGTAAGATGAAATTAGTTATTTGCTCATTTTGATATCCATATTTAATGAAACATAGCAAAATCTAATGAGTTTATGGATTTTTGATGATCCATGAGTAATGGATTTTTCTTCTTTTTCAACTAATGCTCATTGAGATCACAAACATTTTAAACAGATGTTTTATATCCATAGAAATGGAAAAATCATTTAGAAAGATAGAAAATTATGAACATTTTAATAATAAAAGTGATATATAATCATAGAATGATAAAATTATTACTTACTCTTGAGTTGGAAGCGGATCTTCTTGAAAATATGGATCTTGCATAGCTATTTCTGAGGTAATTCTTTTGTTTGGGTCCATAAGTAATAATTTCTGGAGCTAAAATAAAATTAAACTATTAACATGAGCAGTTATTTTCAAAATATTTATTATCAATTCGAATAAGGGATAAAATAAAATAAAATTGTCTTCCAACTGAAACTTAACATAGTCATGACAAATATATAACAGGTTAGAAAGAAGTCCAGTATGTCAATTTATGGAAACTAAAAATAGAAGAATATCTATTAATGAGAACAAAAAAATTATATTTGCATCAAGTAGTTTAAAACTTTCCACTTTGTAATTAAACACTATTGAAAAGCTAATATTCATCATGTGAAATAAAATTCTATGAGCTTGCATATTTCAGTGAATCAGCGAATTTAAGTAGGTTATTAAGGCCAATGATAAAAAAAAGGTTAAATTAAAAGCTACTGCATCAAATTTTGGGCCTAGAAAGCTATCAAGTATGGCATAGAAAGTCATTAAGGAGTAGGGGAAGAGATTTCTAAGCAAGCAGAAGATGAAACTCTCTTCATTCTTAAATATAAGCTATAATTTTGGCCCTATAATTATTCAAATTATAACTATATCATTCATGAAACTCATTATTGTTGAATATATATTTCTTATATTTGATAATATACTAAGGGACTCCAAATATACATTAGAATAGGTATCTGTTCAATACATATTGATCAATATCAACAGATATTAAATTCATAACCACCTGAACAGTTTACGTTTCTGTGTGCCAACTATATCAAAATTCCTAATACATAATTAAGTTAGATGGTTCTGGAAGAAATTTATATAAACAGACAAATTGCTGCAACCAGAGTCTATGCTGAGAGAAGTGATAAAATCAATATTTTGAATTCTTTTCTCTTTTAAAACTATTTCTCAAGTAAGCTACCTCTCTATTTGGAATCATAAGAAGTGTCAAAGCCAACCAACCATTTTAAAAAAAGTCAGGGCAAGCGTATAAAACCTATGTAATTAAATAATGGTTGTATTTGACAACAGAAAAACATGAAATAAAGAAGCAAACAAAAGGATTGAAAAATACATTTTAAGGATATTTATTGATTGATCCATTAACACAAGTAAGAGAAACTGATTAATAATTAGTGCAACAGAAAAGCATTCTTCATTTTGGTAAAATGAAGATGTAATTTAGTCTGTTAGAGTTAATATTAAAAGGAAATATATTGGCCATTACTTCCATCATTCAGATTTAAAATTATGATGGATTAAAAGTAAATAAATAAATAAAAGTTGGGGTAAAATAACTTCCCAATGCAAATGAAAGCAGGATCAGAATTTTCATGTTATAAGTACATTCATCAGACAGAATATAGTTTCTAAATTCAGACAGTATACTCCAAAAAATACTACCTTTAAGGAAATAGAATTAACAGAAGGGAATCCATTCAAGTCCCTGAATCCCGGCACTGCAGTTTTATATCATATTAAGGGCAAGATTTTATCAATGAACAAAGTTCAGAATAGGACGATAACCTATAGATTGCCCTTCACTCCAAGACCATAAGGGATAAGGAAATATTCTTAATAATGTGATAAAATTTCAAATTATTATCAAACTATTTTGTTGGCAGAAAGTCAGAAGTGGATTCTAGGACACTAAGTTTAGCTATAATTCATTAGAAGCAAAAAAAAAAACAAAAAAAAAACAGACATACATATATATAATACAAGTTGTATAACATAAAAAATTCTGAAGTAATTTTTTTTTTTTTTTTTTTAAAGATTAATTGATGATTGTCAATTACTGTGCTTATAACTACTATATATTCCTGTTTTATTTAATCCTTATTTACCTTGTTGTTTACATAAATTTAAAAATATTTAATTAAGTCTTTATAATTTATATATTTATGCCCTTCATTTAAAAAAAAATCATTAATCACATTTTCATTGTTCACACTGATAACCAATTTATGGTTGATGAGAAGTCTGAGTAGGCAGGTTCTATTGGTCTCTAGATCTGGTCCAACTAGGCAAATCACACTTTTTAATAAATAAAGTGGATTTATTAAGAATAAAAATGTAAAAGCATGTTTCATCTCTATTTTACACCCTAGAATTGAGAGCTATTTATAAGAATCGTAGTTTTTATAATATGAGTAATAAAAAAAAAAAAAAAAAGTTTTTCTTACCAGGTGAAATGATTTACTGTCAGGTTTGATTTTGTGCCTATCCATGTATTTAATTAATGAACAATTGGAGTAGCTGGAATAGAGAACAAAAATTAATAATTCATGGAATATTTAATAAAAATTGAGTACATAAGATTTAAAGCCTTTTAATTTCACAGTCTGACAGAAGATACTCTCCATTTAGGTCTATCAACCATGTATGAGCACATATCAGTGGTCAATTCAGAGTTGAGATGAATTCTATTGAAAAGTTTTATAATATGATAAATCTTAATTATTACTAATATTAAATTTATTATTTTGATTGTTTTCTTTAGAGCATATGATACTCACATTTAAAGAATGGTATTATTATGAACTTAAATAAGTTATTAGTGCTAGTTAATATGATGACTCAAATTTCAAAATCTTATTTTTGTAAATAGAATTTGCAGAAATCAATTTAATTTTTCATCTAAAGAGGTCCCAACTGAAATATTTACTTCAGTCACTTTCCTCATTCATAGGACTTAAAATTAAATAAACATAATTCAAGTTTATGATTAAACATTAATTTATTTAAAATGTTGTTAATAATACATAAAAGCAAAATTTGAAGACCTGCAGTTAATGCTCTACTCTATCTATTTTACATATATCATTCACATAGGATTATAATTAAGAAGATATTCAGAGCATCATTAAAGATAGACATAAATAAGGATGCGTGCTTAATTTTATCTCAAAAGCAGAAAAGGACATCAAAAAAATACAAAAAGTTAATTCTGCTATTTAATGGGAACCAACCAGGAGAGTAGCATAACAAGGCTCTAAATTATGCAAGTTTTTTTGTTTTTTTTTTTCAAATATATTTTATATTATTTGCCCCAAGTAAAATTTTTTTGAAGAAGATAATAAATAAATTGTAGATAATAGATAATGATTTACACCTATTATATTCCATGAATTTTTATGTAATATTAATAATAATGAAGGCACAGAGAATTATTCAAATTTGTTTTCTTCTAAACTCCCACCAGCCCCATCCAATTTCATTCAAACTATTAAAAAAGCAAGTTTACATGCAGAATTTGCTTTTTATATTTTAAAAATAAACCATCAAAATCCCAATACTAAATATAATCTTAATATATCTAAAAAAAATTTTATAGGATATAAATGTTTGAAAATTATTCTTTACACCAATTAAGTTAAATAAGATTTTTAAACTCCAGCAATAACAAAGATATTAAAATTTTCTCATTTGGTCTTTATAGAAAACCCCCTTACCTTGAACAGGTTAACAAATTTATTCAATGGTTTGGAAAAAAGAAGCTCAGGTGCCAAATTTGGATTATTTATTTTTTAAATAATGGATACTGGAGTGCATTATACAGAGAAATATATGCATTCATATTAAATTTTAACACATCTTTAGCTTTACTACCAAAGCAAAATAGATAGAAATTCAAATCAATTTTTCAAGAGTACATTATCAAGGTACCAAAGTCCTCAGCTTGGTATCTTTGATGAAAATCTGCTAAAGCAGCAAAATAATTTCTAACACAGTCCTCTTCTCTACTGCTACCAGTCATTATTTGTTCATTAGATTTTAATTTTTTCCAGTGCAAAATCCTCCAGGAGAAAAAGTTTTAGGTTATAACCAGCCACTAAAAGGCAAGTATCATTCAATCTCATCTGCAGTTTTATTGTGATATGAACATCACTATCTAGCTTAAATATTATATGCTTTCTCACATTCTTTTCTACCTTCAAACAAAACAATGGGAATTTGTATTAGCTGAGACACAAATTATATAGTTTAGTTCTAAAACCTCATATTAACTTAATAAATAACATATAATATAAATATATACTAAGGCAAAAAAAAAGAAGTGTAATAAGGTATATAACAACTGTTAAGGAATTATTACCCCAACATAGAAAATTTTGTTTTAGCCTCATGTCTCATAAGATTTTAAAGTGCTTTCTGAGAGGGCCACACAATTGTTATACAACCATCTATGCACGATAATAATGAATGGCAAAATCATTGGAAAACTTATAAAATTTTTTTTAGAAAACTTATTATAATTATCCTTTCTTATATAATAGCTGGCTGGTGGAGATAGTCAATCAAAGGTGGGTGAAATAATTAAGACCTGGTCAATAACCTCCACAGTTCATACTTATATTTTTTTCAAAGCAGAGCGCTTTTGAGGCTAATGCCTCATCCTTAGTACTTTGCTGCCTTAAAACATTACCGTACAATCGAACTACTACAATAAATAATAATAGATATCATGTAATAATAAATAATAGCATTATTAATATATGCATCATGCTATTTATTATTTAATAATAAATAGCATGTGGCACATATTAAAACATACATAAATAAATACATATAAATAATTTTTCAAAAAATTGTCAGTTAAAAGGTCATTTTTACATGTGAAAACCATTTAAAATCTTTCAAAAAATCCAACAACTAAAACAATATTTAATAAATTAATAAGTATGTACCATAATATTTAAAAAAAAATCATAAACCCCACAAACTAACAAAATTTCCAATTAAAATCAATTACAATTAAAAATGAAACTGACCAAGTCAATTCGAGATCAACCCCATTCTACACGGTATACTCAAGAATTCAGAAGCAAATGTCATTAGAGTTCCTTACCTAAGTTGGTCAAGGTGAACTCGCTCAAACCTCTGGCTATATTGGCTTCTTATCTTCTACAGATAGTGCAGGCTTTCATTGGGAACACTTCGATGAGCCAACTTTGCCTTTGATGTTGAGACTATTTCCCTCTTTTAAGCTCATTTTAATCCAAAGGCTCTCGGTGATGTTCATTATTTTGCCTTTTTTGAGGTTGCTCATTATTTGTACATTAACCGCTTGCTCATTATGCCTCTCTGCAGAGAGTCTCATGTATATGTTTACACTCTCTGAGTCTGAGTCTCATCTTGTAAGGTACTATTTAATTCTGGTTTTCAGAGGACATCCGCTTTGTCCTACATAAGATGAACTACAAGAAGTTCAGGCAATACGATATACCCCTGATTTATCCAGAGGATCCACTTTATCTTTTGTGTTAGATAGGCTTCCTCCTTTCTTAAGGAGGATATCCTTAGGGTTTTCCTGATACCCATTGGCTACTGCTAAGCGCTTTATGTGGTTCAGCTCTTATCTATAATTTTCTTTAGATAAAGAAATTCTGAGAAGTCTGTCTAACATGAAACCAATCCTGACACCTTATGTTGTCTATGATTATGGTAATCACGTGGAATAAAGATATCACTAGAAGTAGGTTTCCTGTAAATATCGAACTTATGTACACCCCCTATTCTCCTTATTTTGAGATCCAGGTAGTTTAAGCAGCCCTCATTTTCAACCTCTAATGAAAATTTTATTCTTCCATGACAGCTGTTGGTATATGAAGTCCTTATCCATACCGGAAAAAGAAATTATGACATCATCAACATAATGTCCCCGAAAATCTATAAACTTAGAAAAGTCTAAAATCCCTATAGAAAGTTTATAGATTTTTAGGGACGTTATGTTGATGACATCATAATTTTTTTATCTGATAAGGATAAGGCTAAGTACGTTCAATAGTGTAAAATAGTTTGCTTTTACTAATATGTTTCATCAACATGTTTCGTTTAATTATAAGTTCAGAAATAAGTTATTCTTAAAAAGTACTAGCTGTAGAGTAGTATAACTTTCTTAGAAAATAAACAAGCCATTACCTGGTTTTAAAATGAAATTTTGATCAGAAAATCTGTTAGTGAGACTAGGAAATTCATTACTTCCGCATTGTGTTTTATTTT
This sequence comes from Oncopeltus fasciatus, assembly GCA_000696205.2. Lineage (NCBI taxonomy): Eukaryota > Metazoa > Arthropoda > Insecta > Hemiptera > Lygaeidae > Oncopeltus > Oncopeltus fasciatus. Next base: position 164,251 of record KZ807626.1, on the reverse strand, counting down.
TATTTTATTTTATTTTTTTTTTTTTTGTAGCATATCAATGATAACTGACACTTTGCATGGTAGCTTACAAATGATTTAATACTAATAAACAATTAATACATTATAAATTATTATTAAAAACAAACTTTTTACACGAGTAATACAACATGAAAGCAAACTGTACTTGCTGTTGAATAATGTTAATTGTTTAATCAATAAGTCAATATTGGGCTACTTAAGACACAGTTAAAAATCATCCAGAGAAATAAGATGGAAAAAATATTCTTAATGATCTCTCTTTAGTCAATCAATAACATTTCTTCATATTCTTGTATTTATCAATACTGCTATATTTTAGTAAACTGACTAACATTTTAAATTATTGTATTATTTAAAATAATTTTTATATGTACACTAGGAATTAAATTTCTCTTGCTTTAATATTTAATAAATTTACAAGCTGCCACAGGTAAAACTAAGCTAGTATCTCAATAAAAACACAAAGATTGAAAACAATACAATAATTTAGTTTACTTACTTTGATCTTTTAAAGTCTTTTAATAACGTGGGATGTTCAGGCATTTTCCTTATATCCTCCCAGTCCTTTTCTAATGGAAATCCCATTACATTAAATAAACACACTAAATGATATTTATTAAATATTTAATAAATAAAAAAATAATAGAGCCAAAGTAAATATAAATTACATTAAATTATGTTATAAGTAATATACATAATATGAAAGTTAATTTTTCATTCATAAATAAATGACATGATTTATAACTTATTTTGATGTATTGATGTTTTATTATACAAATATGTTCTTCGCCATCACCAGTTCACCTGGCGAGGGAATGTTAGAATATTTCAATTCAAAATTATTGTACTAGGAGTCTTAAGGAAACAAAATTTGTGAATATTTCAAATATATAGATGGCTAATTAAATAATTTTAGAAGAGTCAGATCTTTTAGACAAAAATACATAAGTCAAATGATTGAAAATTTTAACTATAACTCTTATTATATTATGCATTTTCAGTAATTATGAAATTTATAAAAAAAAACTGTAAACATATACATGCACGCACTTACACTGCATATATATGTGCACATATATATGTGTGTGTGTTAATTGAATTAAAATAATTCATAATCAGTCTTGCCTTGGCAGTCCTGCAGAGAGGATCTCTACGCTCCTGAGGATTAAGTTATCTGATAAGTAGACCTTATCGTTTTAACCACAGTTTATTTTTATTTTTCATTTTATTTTTATTTACTCAGTTTGTAAAGTTGAGTGTGAGTAGTTTTCGAGGCTTGGGGATGGAAAACTCCCCAAGCCCTAAGAGGCGAAAAAAACTTTTTCCGCCGCGGCGGGACGATACGTCGTGTACATACGTCACACAGACGATTAAGTTCGTTCATATTAAAAAGGAAGGAGAGGGTAATCTTACCAATGTCTCCCCCTTTTTAATTGAAAAAGTAATATTTGGACATGCAGGTAAAGTAAAAGCGGTGAGAAAATTACGCGACGGGTCTATACTTGTCGAGGTGTTTAATGATAACCAGGCAAAACAATTGACGAAAATCAAATCATTAAATGACCAAATACCTGTCACAGCTGAACCTCACGTCACACTTAATAAAAGCAAAGGGGTAGTTAGAAGTATCGATCTCATGTGTGTTCCAGAGATCGAAATTCTGGCTAATTTAAAACAACAAAACGTAATAGACGTGAAACAAATAGTAACTAAAAAAGATAACCAGCCACTACCTACACCATCTTACATACTAACATTCTCAACCCCCACTCCTCCTAAAGAAATTAAAGCCGGTTACTTGTCACTAGCAGTACGCAAATATATTCCCGCCCCTTTAAGATGCTTCTCGTGCCTCCGTTTCGGCCACCCCACCACCACCTGCAAGGTGAAAGTGTGCAAGAAATGCTGCTCAAAGGAGCACGAGGAAATAAATTGTAATAATAATCATTTCTGTGCAAACTGTAATGCAAACCACTCACCACTCTCTCGTGAATGTCCCACTTGGCTAAAAGAAAAAGAAATCAAGGCTATACAGGTTAATGAAGAAAAAAGTCCCGCTGAAGCGAGAAAAATTTATAATGCTAGAATAGCACCCTCCTTTTCAAAGTCTTACGCTAGCGTTACAAATAGTAAACAAGCCCCATTATCAACGTCTTCAAGCAGCCACGTCAGTGGTGTTATTAAAAAATCTATTTCCGTTCAAACGGATACATTTATTTCGGAGTCAGTTTCGACTCCTCATTTACCCTCCCCCCACCACTCTCGGGCTACCCGGGAGCAATCCCCTCCCCTTCCCCCCTCCCCCCCTACTGGGTTACCCCCTTTTCCCTTTCCCCCTCCCCAAAGATCCCCTCTCCCCCCTTCAGTACCCCCCCCACCCACCACTCCTTTGCAGACACCCGGGGCTGACCCCCCTACCCCTAAAATAATTCCCTCTACCCCCACCACGTCTGAAGACGGGTGGACAGAATCATCAAATCGAAGAAGGAAGAAAGCAGGAAAGAGCACTAAAGAAAAACCAGGTAGCCGCTCATCCTCTCTCAATAGAGATAAGATCGATGACTAGGCTGATAGACCCTGTCTGTTATCTCTTATTCGATAGTAGGTTTAAGATTATTTTCTTTAACCTCACAAATACTTATTATCTGGCATTTAAAGTCTATTTATATAGGTTACGTGTTTTCTATAAATCCGAAATAATTATTGTAATAATTTACAAATTTTCTTCTATGTCAAAAAATTATTGCAGACCCTGCAAATCTACAAATTTAACCAATCCTAAAAAAATTTTCAAAAACCCTCCCGTTAAAAACATAAATATTTCTTTGGTAAGGAATCATAAATATATAAAATTCTACCTAATAATTATTTTTTACTATGTACTTTATTTTCTAATTAACTTATTTCATGATTTACCAGATACGAACTTAGTAGCCATTTACTCATTATATTATATTGCAGTTATTAATACTCTCTATAATATTGTGAAATCATTTTACGTTACGTGTAATATATATTACCCAATATTGTACCTCGTTGTAAATTTTTATATTCATAAAACGATTTTATTCTCGGCTACATATTATAAATATACACCAGTTATCCTCTTCAACACTATATATTTTTTCTACTCTATAAGATCTCTACCAAACTATAAATTATATTTCCTTTCCTCATGTTATATTAGGCGACCTAAATATTTTTACCCAAATTTATGGCAGTTATACAGTGGAATTTATTCGGGATAAGATCAAGGTATAATGATTTAAAAATCCTCATACAAGAATACGAACCAATTTGCCTAGCACTCCAGGAGACCCGTCTACGCAACATTGACAAATTTTCACTAAAGGGGTTCGATATTTATCGACGAGATGTGAATGAGGGTCCACGCGGCCACGGTGGAGTCATGAACCTCGTTATTTCTTCAGTACTCTCCGATCCTATACCCCTCGAAACAAATCTACAGGCTATAGCTACTAGAGTTCACACGAAAATAGCATTTTCCCTTCTAAATATTTATCTCCCTCCCGATCAGGAACTTCATGTTGAAGAATTGAATAACATCATAGGACAAACCCCAGCGCCGATTCTTCTGGTAGCCGATGCAAATGCACATAATAGCATCTGGGGCTCATGTACCACTAATAATAGAGGAAATATCGTAGAAGAAGCCCTCGTTCGCAATCATTTAGTACTTTTAAACACCGGTGAACCAACCTACCTTAGCTCATCATACGGGACATATTCAGCCATAGATATTGCTGCCATATCACCTGCCCTGTACACTCAGACCGAATGGCTCCCACTTGAAGAACTTCATGGAAGTGATCATTTCCCCATAAAAATTTGTATCTCCCGCAACTGTAAAACCATTAAAAAGAAAAAAAGCTGGAAAATAAATAAAGCTGACTGGTGTAAATTTACAGACTTAGCCAAGCCTCCACACTTACAACCAGAAAACTTAGATGTGAACGGTGTAAATAATTTAATAACAGAAGCAATCATAAGTGCTGCTACGGAGAGCATACCGTTAAGCTCTGAAGAGTACAGACGGCCACCAGTACCTTGGTTCAATGAAGAATGCAAGATAGCTCGACAAAAGCGTAGAAAAGCCTTGAGGAAATTCAAGAATAATATGACCCCAGAAAATCTATCAGATTTTAGAAGACAACGAGCAATATGTCGCCGAACTTTCAACCAATCAAGAGCTGAATCTTGGCGACTTTTTACAGCTTCACTGAACAAGGATACCCCATCTAAAACAATCTGGAACGCAATAAGGAATATTGAAGGAAAAAGCAAACCGAGCTCTTACACAATTGACTGTGACGGACAACTTACGGACGACCCAACTAAGGTAGCAGAAAAATTTGCTTCCCACTACTCCGAACTGTTCAATGCTGATTACGAGGAAGAATTTATGACATATAAAGAAGGACGTGAAAGACATTACATAGATTTTACAAGCAATAATGAGGAATATTACAATACCCCTTTCACTGACTGGGAACTGACTAATACTCTGAAAAGTGTCAGAGGCTCTTCTCCAGGACCTGATTTAGTCCATTATTTGATGATAAAGCATCTGCCATCAGATACACGCAACTGGCTATTAAGATTTTATAATTACTGTTGGGCACAGGGAAAGTTCCCAGATGCCTGGAGGTTAGCGGAACTTATTCCAATTGAGAAAAATGGGAAAGATAAGCGGCGAGCAAAAAACTATAGACCAATTTCATTAACCAGCTGTCTCTGTAAAGTACTCGAAAGGATGGTCAACAGGAGGTTAATGTGGATATTAGAGAAAAATGACATGCTACCTAAGACACAAAGTGGTTTTCGCAAAGGTCGGTCAACAACTGATCACCTTGTGCAACTTGAAGCCGAACTGCACTATACCTTCATTAATAAAGAGCAAGGGATCGGCGTGTTTTTTGATGCAGAGTCGGCTTATGACCGAGCATGGCGACATGGCATACTGGAAAAACTCCATGCATTGGGTTTTAGAGGCTCCTTACCAATCTTTGTAAGAAATTTTCTGAAAGACCGGAGGTTCCATGTTCGCATAGGTAATGTGACCTCACGAGACTATGAACAGCGAAATGGGGTGCCGCAAGGTTGTGTGCTTAGTACAACGCTTTTCGCCCTAGCAATGGTAGATTTTGCTCTGAGTCTACCCAGAGGAGTCAAAATGTATCAATATGTAGATGACCTAGCGATATTTTGCCGAGGACATGACATTACTTCAGTACATAGAAAAATCCAAGATGCTATCAATAGAATGTCAGTAACGGCTAAAAAAAATGGTGTAAAGTTCTCTACTGAAAAAACTAAGTGTTTACATTTTTCCAAGAAAAGAAATACTCCAGAATCACCATTGCTAACCCTAAATAGTGCACTAATACCATATGCTGAAAATTGCAAATTTCTAGGTCTTGTTTTCGACAAGCGTTTGTCATGGAGATCCCACATTGAGCAGCTTAGGGAAAAATGTTTCAGGAAACTAAATCTATTGAGGGTTCTTAGCGGGACCAAATGGGGCTCCGACAGAACCACAATGCTGAGAATTTATAATACTACTATATGCTCTAAAATTGATTATGGGTCATTTATATATGCCTCTGCCAAAACCACGACCCTTATCCGCTTGGATACAATCCATCACGCAGGCATAAGGACAGCCACCGGTGCCTTTCGCACTAGTCCAGTACTCTCCTTATGTGCAGAAGCCGGGATTCCCCCCCTACTATTCAGACGACAAAAACTCGCCATTAACTACGCCTCCAGAGTATACTTTAACCCATCCAACCCTGCACATGCTTATTTATTCAAACTAAAGTACATCAGGAAATTCAATAATAATAACTCCTCCAGTAAACCACTAGCTTATAGAATATCAACCGCCATAGATTCATTAAAACAAATTAAAATAGAAAACAAAATACCACATTCTCCTCCCTGGAGAAGAATTAGACCTAATTGCAATATTTCAATGGCCAAACTCAAAAAAGATAAAACATCCCCACCTACTTACCGCGATAAATTTGAAACAATTCTAAACACCCTGAAAGACTTTGAAATCATATACACTGATGGGTCAAGAACCGAGCAAGCTACCGGATATGCTGTAGTCACGTCTAGTGCTACCTACAAATACAGACTCCACAACTACTCTAATACATATTCAGCTGAATTATGTGCCATTTCTGCCGGCCTGTACAGATGCATGACTGTTTCAAAAAGAAAAATTGCCATCATAACTGACTCACTAAGCGCATTACAGGGCTTAGATGATATGTACACAAACCATCCTGCAATTGCTGAAGTACAAGAAAAGATAACTGTGTGTTCGGAAATAGGAAAATCTGTACTGTTGCTCTGGGCCCCAGGTCACATCGGAATCCGGGGCAATGAGTTGGCAGATGAAGCAGCAAAAGCTGCATTAACCCTGGAGCTCCCTATACGAACCGTTGTCACACCGAAAGACCTAGCAGCACCTCTGAAGAAGAAGGTATCTGAAAACTGGCAAAATATGTGGAACGAAAGTCCTCCAAGCAAATTAAAAACAATAAAGCAGACAGTCAAACAATGGCATTCGTCCATTAGGGAAATTAGAAGAGAAGAAGTTCTTATTACCCGCTTACGAATTGGACATTGTAGAGCCACTCACGGCTATTTGATTACAAAAGAAGAACGACCTATCTGTCCTTCATGCCATGACCCACTTACAGTGGTTCACTTGCTTTCAGATTGTCCTTCATACCGCCCCATAAAACAAAAATTCAAGCTGACCGAAAATATAGAAACACTACTTGGAGATAACGATACTAATATAAATCGAGTTATCAGTTACATAAAAGAAATAGGTTACTATAATAAAATATAGTAACAATCTACAAATACTCACCAATATTAACTTAATTTCTCAGACCTCAATGAATAGGCTCAACATTAGTTAAACCAAAAAAATGTTTATACCCCTTTAACCCCGCTAATATGAGAATCCTTCCCTCTTGAAAATCTCTCAAATCTATCCAGGTTAGTCATCCACGAGACAGTGGATCGGTGGTGGGGCCGCCCGTGTGATGTCGCTGGGTCCGTTGTGGGGCCGCGGGTCGGCGCTGTTGGAACTCGGAGGCCGACCTGGAGGATGTGGACGGCCTGGTCCAACCGTGCACATCCTCACCCCCAGGTATGGCAGCCAGAATTTAGTCGGACCGGAATGTCTAGGGGCAAGCCTGGTTCCTGCAGTGCTGCCGGTGGCTCCGTGGCGGGCTTGGGGGATCGCGTGGGGGTTCCGCCGTCTTTATTGTTTCGCCTTCCGAGGAATTAATATTAAGAATCATAGGCGCTGATAACCAAGTCGTTGAGTGCTTATTTGAAAAAAAAAAAAAAAAAAAAATAAAAAAAAAAAAAAAAAAAAAAAAAAAAATTCATAATTTTAAAAGTGAAATTGCAAAAATTGACAACAATCAAAACATGATTTGAGAGGAATGAACTAGCATATAAAATATTCCCAAGTCACAAAATAGAATTGTAGTTTTTGTATATAAAAATGGAGTGAAATTAGATACATTAAATTATCACTACAACATTAACAGAAGATTTATTTAGGATAGTATATGACACTCAATTTATCATTCAAGAACTCAACATTTGGATCAGAAATCAAGATTTTTTATAATGAAAAACAGATTGCATTTCTCTGGGTACTGATATAAGCATGCATCTTCAAGGAATAATCACAACTATTATTGTTGATGCAGAACACTTGGGAAGGTTGAAAAGGACACCAGACTCCAAGATAAGTTTAACAATCATAGAAGAATCAACTTGAGTTCCATGTTACCTCAGACTAAATTGGCCAGCACAATAACCAATCAATAACCTATTGACTCTAAGAACATGAAATGAAGCTATGAGAAATTTTTTCAAAAAAATAATAATTTGCTTGTAGGCCTAAGTTTTAATTAACTTTAATAAATTAACCCAATTTTATTAAATTTATAATATAAATAAAAATATTTCTTAAGTATCTGTATCTATGTTAGAATTTTTATTTCAGGGACTTTTATTTCATAAGTAGAAAAAATTTTTATTTCCTTAGGTTGAATTAAAATTTGTTGTCTCAAACATTTATTTATTTACATATGATGTTTCAAACCTTTAGTTCACTTTCAAACATTCATAATTTTCAAATTTTACCATATTTTATCATCTTATACTATTACAAGTTACAAGAATACCAGTAACTGAAAATGGTAAGATTAAAGTAATATTTTATGTGAAACATAAGAATAACTAAACTTTTACTACAACAAATTCCTTTTCTTTTATTTTAAATTTTGGTAACACTTCATGTCCAAATAATGGCTATTTCGGTTAGGTGTAATCAAGATATAAAAAGAAAAGAAAGAAATTTATAAAGAAAGTTGTAGTTTTAAAAATTGCACAATGAAACATTTACTTAAGATGGTTAATTTTAAAAATTGAAAAAAATTATTGAAGATTAAAATGGTCTAAAAATTAAAAAAAACAATGTATACATTAATAATAAACATACTTTGGGACAAATAATTTTTTCCCTAATGAAGTGATAGTTGTTCTTTCTCATTTATGAAAAATTATTCTTTAAATAAAAAGATGCTTTAAAAAAAGAAAAAAAAAAAAGACTGAAAACACACTTTAGTTTCAAAAATAGCTTCATAAAAAATATTTAACAATTTAGGGAATCAAGGGAAAATATTATTAAGATTAGTATTTCACCAGGGCTTAAACAAAAAACAAATAAAAAATTCGGAAATCTATGAAAATTTATAAACAATTGTCAGGAAAAAGTGGGGGGGGGGGGATGACATCAATAAGAATGAAAGTTTTGTTCCTGGGCTTCGCCTTTCATCACTACTTAAAAATAAATTGAATAGTTTTTTTATTCAAATAGAAAATATAGAGCTAGAAATAGGATAACTAAAGATGACTCTATATTCAGTCAATAGTTATTACCTGTCTAACTGATCATGATGGTATGGATTACTAGTTTTGATATCTTCCTGCCGACAGTGAAAAATAGGTTCTGAGGTTAAAAGTTCTGCAAATATACATCCTATAGCCCAAATATCTGTAAGAAATGAACATATTTTAACAAATTGTTTAAAAAAAATATTACTGTGTTATGATTACTTAAGTTATTAGTGATTATCAGTATTAGTGATAACTAAGCTTAATAAGTATTCAAAATAAATAATGGTTTTTAGTTTCCTTTCAATTATATAATGTCATTGAGTCTACATTATTTGTTAATTAGAGCATTAATTGCTTTTTATTTCCAAATATTTATATAGATTTTTTAAGCTCCAAATATATCACTTTTATAACTTAAGCTTACAATTTATATTTTAAAAAAGGTTATAACAAAACTCCATGATTTTTAACATGAAAGGTTTTTATTTATTTTATACCTTCATTGTTCAGTGACCTAATTGAAATTATATTTTTTTTAAATATAAATATTTATTAGATCAACATAGAAAAATGTGCTAACAATATTAGGTCTCAACTACCTAAATAGCAGTTCAACTATTAAATTGATAAAATAAAATTATTTTTAACCAAGGAGAGCCATTTAAATTTAAAGGTTTAATAAATTTATCCAGTGTTGATAAATCTGCCTTTTTTTTATATTATTTAATGATAAATTTAATGTAAATTTTTCTCCATACAAAATCTAGCTTAACAACATTTTGTCACTATTGTATTGTTTACATTTCTCCAACAATATTTATGTTGTATAGAGTCTTTTAACTAGGATAATTCCTTCAGAGCCCTTCCTCCTTATCACACTTACTTGTCCCTCAAGTATAAAAAAAGGAGGGGAAAGATTGAACTTCTTCTTATTAGTTTATTCAAAGAGGATATATTTTTATTGGATAGTCATATTTCTTCTTGCACCAAGGTTGTTAACGTTGTTTGTTAAAGTTAAGTGATTATTTTTATATATATGAACCTGGATATTTTGAAACTTATGAATTAATGACTAGATTCTTCTAGATAATTCGGCACTATTCACTTATGAGAAGTGGATAGTGCCGAATTATCCTCTCAGTTTAATTATTATGAATTCCACAAATATTTAACTTCCGTCATCTGCTGTTATAAGGTTGGATTCTTTTGCTGATATATTTGGATTTCTATGGGTCATGAGTAGGTTATCTAATTTATCACATTTTTGTTGGAATAGCCCTGGGAAATTACAAAAAAATAATCACATAGATGTTTAATAGAAACTACCGTTCATGTTAAAGTTATGTGGGGCTAAATCTTGTATAGGATCAATTATTCTTGCTTTACTGGATTACATCTGGCTGACAGAGTGTTTGAGAAGAATCTATTCCCGATCATAAAATCCTCAGTAAAATACCCCAGCTTCTCTATTTTGTGTAACTGGACCATGGGTTTTTCTTATTAAATATTTTAAGCTTCACTTAGCTCACCTTTCATATACCATTGAATGAGAACTCCATATAATGGTACTCTTTAAGAAGCTATATGAAGTCTAGCCTATTTTTGAGCATGAAGGTTGAGACATTCATTTGGAGGTGGCTCTGAATTTATCTCCTAATAAATTGATTCATTGTTGAGGAGTAATTAGTTCAACGTTAAAGGATATCTCTAAAAGTACATCAATAGTTAAGGTTCAGTCAGAAAGGAGTTTTCCAATAGCCATGACAAAATTGAAAAAAAATGAATTCCTTAGTCCCAACATTTCAGACAGCAATGCAAGTCTTCAAAATTCAAATACATTTTTATTGGGCTGGCTTGCGAAACAGTCTCTGACACGATCATGAGCCCTGAAGATGGCTAGGGTTAAAGCCAAAAGCTTGGAATCAAAGTATAAATTCTTATGATTTTTTTTGTTCTTAACTCCTTTCTTATTGAATCTCAACTGTCAATGTGCATCGATTTCATATATCAAATGATAAATGATCTCTTCCTCATATATTTTGATTGTCTCTAAAATCAGTTTTTAGAAAGAATTGAAGGAAATTCTTATTCTTTTATTAAATTATTAACCTTACAATAAGTAACCTACAGAGAAAGCAATATAGTCTACTAAATTCCCCTTAAACAAATAAGAAAGTTAAAACAAGTCATTTATAGGTTATGCCATAACCATAACAGGTTAAATCTAGGTTATTTTTGGATTGGGTGCATTCTGACAGCTCCAGCAATTGAAGAACTCATTTGTTAAATTATGCTAGATTGACCTTCATCCAACTGCTACAAACAACAAGCCTTGTTTCAATGATACTAGGACAACTTAGAAGTTGAATTACCTCACAATTCACTTCAAATGTACGCATACGACCCCCAACAGTTGGGAAGGTTGTGTTATAGAGGACGAATTGAACTCTCCTCCATTTATGCTATCAGGCATTCTTAGCCCAATTATCCATTTAGGGAATACCCTAGTATTACTGACTTAATTCCTGCACAAGGTAGGTTTTTTTAGAAAAATAAAAACCTGCTTAGTGTCATAAGCATTTAGAATAGGTCCATTATCTCTAGACAGTCCCTCTACCTTCTACCTATGTAACTGCAAGGGAAAAAGAAAAATCAATCCCATGTACCTCCTGAAACAGATTGCGAAGGTGTTCCCTGGAGCTGAGGGTTTTATTTCTGAGAGATTATCAAGACAATATGTGAAGAATTTGAACAGGCACCATTCAAATTAAGTTAACACGATTTTCTTTTTCATTTTTGTTCCATTGATATTATTTAAAAAAAAAAAATCTGAACTACTAAGGATAGCCATTTAGTGCTTAAATAGTTAATACATAACTCTGATGAACATTAATGCTTACTATTTACCAATAGCTTTGGTGTAATGTCGAGCTCCAAGTAATAACTCAGGAGCTCTGTACCAAAATGTGACTACTACTGGGTCTAGATCTGCCAGTGGTTTGAGAGGAGCATTAAACAGTCTAGCAAACCCCATATCAGCTATCTTAACTCTCCCTCTCTCAGGACCTTCTCCCATTACAAGTATATTTGCTGGTTTCTGAGAAAAAAAGAGGAAATAATTAACTAAAAATGAAAAGAAAAGAGTAATTTATTTGAACTTTTATTTTAATTTCCTATATATATATATATATATANTATATATATAGAATTTAAAATGGCTGTAGAAAAAAAATGGATGAATTCCGTTCTAATATTTCTTAAGCAGAAGTGATTTTTGTAACTTATCTTGACTCATTCAGTTCTTATAGAAAGCTTTACATGCAGCCCCATTTGTATTATTTATTATATGTTTTTTGTTTTCAAATAGATTTTTTACTTTATACATTATATAATAATAGTATAATGAATTACATTATAATCTATAATAAGATAATATTAAGCCAATCTAAGATAATATAAAAAATAAGAAACAAATTTGAAAAGCATACGTCAAATGAGGCTGGTAGAGTACAAAAGTTAATAGTTGAAAAGTGTGGTGTATGACAGAACTAGTATTATTCTACTTGGAGAAAAAAGCTTAACTTGATGAGCAAACTTTACTGTGAATGACAAGCCTTAGGTGTTATCTATGGTTAAAATAATAAACAAATAACCCTTCTAATTTTAGTTGAGGAAATATGTCCTACTCAAATTGAAATAGAATTTTAATTTTTATTCTTTAGTTTGAGAGCTCTTTAAAAAGTTATTTGCTAAAAACTTTTTAACAGAGATTAATCACTGACTTTGACTGTGTAAAACTTTAAACTTTAAATATGCAGAAGTATATGAAACATGTATGAAACAAAGTAATGTTAATTAAATAACATATTTTATAAATAATATGATTAGTAATAACAAACTGCAAGCATATCAGTTAGACAAATTACTGGCTTATTATTTTTTCTGAACTCATGAAGGAACAATTTTCCATAATTTTATATAGGCTGAATTTTTTCCTTCAAATTGCTGAAATTACTTATTAATTTCACATTTACTAGTTTAGAAATATTCTACACAATTGATCTCAACTGCTTGTCATTCAGTTAAGAAATTTTATTAATTTTTGAGCATACAGAACAAATTACATAGATTTATTTAGGGTTTGTTCGATATAGATATTCAAACTGCTATTTCAATAAATTTAGAACATGTAACAGTTAATCTTTGAAGGATTCAATATAGCCATCAATAAATAAGCTAATATACTTATTCTATGTGTTCTATTCTCCTGCCAATATCTTTTTTTTTAAGGACAGGGATCTCACTTATGGAACTTTTGTGAAGCAATAATCCAAATTACTACCAAAAATAAGAAGCCAATATTTTCGATTACAGGAGGGTAACTGTTGAGTATTCTAAGTCACAGCCACAATCAACAGTTTATTCGGTTATCTATGAACTTTTCTTTCATTTTTTTCTGAGGGATAGTTAAAACTTTATTTAAAAAAAAAAANAAAAAAAAAAAAAAAAAAAAAAAAAAAAAAAAAAAAAAAAAAAAAAAAAAAAAAAAAGTAAAACTTACTAAATCTCTATGGAGCACCCAATTAGAGTGGAGATAATGAATGCCATCTAAAATTTGATACAACAATGATTTTACCATTCCCTTTGGAACCATAACAGGCTTCTTGTTCGCTTTCGCAGCTCGATGAAATTTGATGATATGCTACAATAAGGACATAATCTAAATTTAATGTATTTAAAACATGTAAGTATTTATAATACTTAAATAGTCATTTTATAAACAAAATTATCATATCTTGTCCTAAAAATATATTAAAAATAAATGTATTAAATACAGAACTTTAAATATGACAATGAAAATGAAAAACATAATTGAAAAAGAGGCATACAGAATTACTGAAAGTGAATTAACTTAAAATTACAGTTAAAAATTTTATAGGGATTAACATTGCTTTATTGAAGTCATATATTTTGAAATAATGAAGAGAAAAGAACCATATACATAGCTCTGAAAAGCTGCTGGAAGAGACAGAGTCAAACTTGCCATTTTACAATTATATTAAGACTAGAATAGATATTCTTCATCCTTTTAGAGTGACAGGTAGAAAATAATATAACTTCTTGAATTCAATGGAACTTTGGATGAATTTTAAGTCCAAGCAGTTGAGAGTAAAATAAGAGATAGAGCATGAGACGGGTGGCCAAACTTGGGGCTATAAAATAATGGTACAAAGAGGGTGCTATGTTTAGACAGTGAATTCACAAAAATTTGCAATATCAGAAGTAGCTAATAAAATTTATAAATTATAATTATATATAAAAATAAAATATATAANCTATTATTCGGTATATACTATTTCATATTATAGCTTCATATAAGTGGTCCATATTTTAGCTTCCTCTATCTTCAGTGAGGAATCAGTGACATTTTTTAAAAGCTACTTCTTGAATGAGAAAATCTTGATAAAAAATAATTAAAGCCTGCAATAGTGCGAGTTAAACAATTTTCTGAGTGTAAAAGAATAATAGCAACAACAAAAATAATTTAAAAAATAAGTTCAGTGCATTTAAGCAAATCTAAGGGAGAACCCTCTTGAGACTGAAAACTCAGAATTGTGTTTAACACATAGTAAGTTCAATATCAATATTACACAGCCATGATGCATAAATTTGTCTTAATATTTAGTAAAGAAAATAGATAAATATAAAAATACAAACCCACAAGTCATGTTCTGCATAATCAAACAAAAGCCAAACTTTTCTATCATTATGGGACAGGAAAACACGAATTAAATTGATCACATTAACATGTCTTAACTCACGGAGAAGCTAAAAAAAAAAAAAAAAAAATTCTTGATATCTAAATAAGAAAACAAAAATAACTGTAAGAAAATAACTGGAGCCTTATAGTTTTTTAGTTTACTCTTTAATCCTAATAGTGAAAAAACAAAGCTAACATACTGCTATCTCTCTACATGCTGACATAGATAATCCAGTCCCTTCAATTTGTTTAAGAGCATAATCCTTCGTGTCAGAACTAAAATAAAACGGAAAAATAAGGAAAATGATACTTAATACATATTTAATCAAATGGGACTGAAGAAGTAAATTAATACCCATCCTTCCTCCTGGCTTTGTATACATGACCATAGGTCCCACGTCCAACTTTGCATCCTTCATAATCAAATAAATCTTCAACTTTGGCGCGCTCATTAGCTGTTTTAACTTTGAATTCATAGTCCATTTCAAACTTAATTAGGACATTTAATGAATTATTGCCGGCGTCAAAGACAAACCATTGTCAATCCATTTGGAAAGTTTATAATCTTGTTACTCTTAACATAACCTTTCATAATAGATCCAAAGAGGTAGGAAAGTGATCTCTTCTTGAAGTGAGTTTGACACTGGAGTACAGGATTATATACAATTAAAATGATGTTTAAGACAACAATATATGTATATATATCNGGGCTAACCTAAACATTTTTAAGGCAACGCTTGCGCGACACCAGTCTTCCCTCAAGAGGGAATATGCTAACCTCCATCTGGTACACTAAAGCCACGACTGTTGTGGTTTTTTTTTTTTTTTTTTTTTTTTTTTTTTACATTCATGAAAACTTATTAGAAAATGTTATCCTTCATACGTAAACTGAGTTCCTTTGTATCGTAAATCATGAATTATTCTTCTTGAACTCTCTAAAACATGCAAACTCAGCTGTGTAAACTAAGCAGACTTCCCATCTTTCATAAAATTGAATATATACATGAAAATAACTAAAACACTTCTAAAAGTCCTCTTTTTGCTCTGTTTTATTTATTGAGTTTCATAATATTTTTAATAGTTAATGAAGGACATATTTATGATGATTTAATTTAGTCTCTGGAAAAACTATTATTCGGTCTCTCTTGGTCTACTTCCTGTCATTCGATTCAGAAAAAATAAATAAAACAAAAATAACTTTAAAAACTTTCTAGCTCATCCCTCCATTTGAAAAACAAAGCTTATACGTGGAATTTGGTGTTGCGAAATACTCAAACTGTGAACTGTAGATTCTTGACAGACCCACATAAAAGCAACCCCCCTCCCCACCCGTTTAAGTATATTCATAGAATTACAGTTATTTTGTAGTCAAGCTGGTAAGATCAGATTAGGTTTCAATTTTATTTTAACAGGCGGGAGCATTGGCAGATTATCTGTGTAGGTAATGTGAAGCTTCATTTATACATATGTTTTGCCCCATTTTTAAAATGAGGAATGCGCAGAGAGGCGGTAAACAGCCATACAAAACAAAGGGACCACTAAAAAAATTAGTGAAATATCGGCACGGACATACAGTGCGGCCAATTGCTAAAAGACGGATTTTCGGATTCAGAATGCCCTTAAAACCAAGAAATCCGTTGAGAACTGCACATCGTAAGTTTCACCTGATTATAAAGGGGTTTATATATAAATATATATATATATATATATATAGGTTGCATGCAGCTGCTTACTTATTACTCAACTCATGTAGAAGGAAGTGTAGAAAGAAATTCATAGACGTTAATTACTGTCCATGTGACTGAAATTTTTTTTTTTTTTCAAAAATCACAAAATCAGGATGAGAGACCTCTGCTTCCCCCCCCCCCCTTTGAAGAAAAATTGGCGCAAAGGACAGATTACTAAAAGAGTAAGTGAACGAGATGGATTACGCCGAAAAAGTGATTTAAAATTGAGAGAATTGACCTCAACCTTCAATATACGTTGACGTTATGGTGTAGTTGAGTTATTGAGTACATTAACGGTCAAAAGCCAGATACTTGTACATATTTATAATTCACTTGAACAGTTACATAACAAAACGAAACCCCTGGAAAGATTGTTACTTGAGGTAGGATATCACTAGGAGCGAAGCAGTTTGAATGAGTTGAAATTCAGTGACACTCCTTTGTATGTGTTAAGTTATTTGCATAGGTTAAAGTGCAGACACTAAATAATTATCTGAACCCATGCGATATATTGCTGACACTCTTTTGCATGGGTTCAGATAATTATTTTCATGTACAACCCTTAGCTAATTCCGGACATAGATTTAGATTACAGTCACGTTGTATTCTGGGTGATTACGTCCCTCATGCCTTCACCGTTCTATAGTCCTGGAGAAAAATGTCTTCGGTTTCCATGTATGATACTTTTTTCTTCATTTCCTTTGCTGGGGGAAAAAAATACCATTTAGACATACTTAGAAATACCTCTCCTGCTAACCACTTCAAGTAATTGTTCTCTCTGAATTTTGAAGAACTCACTTTTTATTGATGTTGTGAATATTAAAGCATCCCAATTCATATAGCTTTGATCTGTTAAACTTTTTATTTCAATAAACATTTCCTTCCTGAACTGTAGAAGCAAGGACGAAGCATAAAGCATATTTAAGCATGATCTTAGGGTTAGATTTAGCTTAGGGTTTGATTACCCCATAGTCGATACAATCCGGAAAATATAAATTAATTTTTTTTTTTTTTTTCTTTTAAGGAGTGTTACGGTAGTTCTATACTTATCAGGTTACCTCTATGCTCTAATTTTTGTCTACAAACAGGTTTTTCAGAAGAAAAAACAGTGGTTGAAATTCGGGCTAAATCCTTCATAGCACAAAGAGTAATACCCTTTTGAATCATTAAAACCTAATCTAGAAACTAATGATCAACGATAGGTGCCTAAATAAGATATATTCATTATAAGAGGTATCATTTTCTTCCTTTCCACCCAAGGTGATGCCACATATTGTTACAAAAGCAAAGCACAAAAGTCCCTCACAAATGAGTTAAGTAATCTAAGTTGATTTCCCATGTTTCATTAGAAATTAACATAAATAAGAGTAAATTACTAAATTTATTTTGTATTTTGTAATCCGCATAAAAAATAAGAGGCTGCCCAAAAACCGAAGTTACCGTTTTAAATACTTACTTAATATGCATTTTTGTCAAAATGTTATAGAATATAAATGAATGAAATTTGCTTTAAAACATATCATGTTTTATAACTTTAACGAAGATATAGCCGATTTTATGCTTTTAAATTACCGAAAGAGGACGATAATAAGTGAAAAGAAATTTTTTTAAATTTATATTCAATGCAAGTAAATGTGGAGGGGGCTATTTGCTTGTAACCTCAAATAGTGGTAAGCACCAATGGGAAACTTTTATTTCCCGATAAAACTTACTTTGGGGGAATAGAATTATGAATAATCAACAATATTTTCATTACTTTTAGTGTAATAATAGAAAATAATAACACCAGTAGGTGCAAAATGTAATTTTTAACAATTATATTCTATACATCTTTTTTTTAGAAATCATCTCTAGAATGAACTAGAAAGAAGGGCTGAGCGCCTCTTCCTTCACTCTAATTGTAAATTGTTTTACTTTATATTTGTCAGAAATATAATGCTTTAAGCAAGAGTAATTAAAAAATGTTCGCCATTAAGAAGCTGCGAATCTCATGGAACTAAAGGAGGGGGGGGGGGCTAACCTAAACATTTTTAAGGCAACGCTTGCGCGACACCAGTCTTCCCTCAAGAGGGAATATGCTAACCTCCATCTGGTACACTAAAGCCACGACTGTTGTGGTTTTTTTTTTTTTTTTTTTTTTTTTTTTTTTTTTTTTTTTTTTTTTTTTTTTTTT
>KZ807626.1:127421-145233 GCA_000696205.2 Oncopeltus fasciatus | reverse complement strand
TATATATATATATAATGCTGTTCATTAAGAATAGAAAGGCTTATTTATCACTAACATGGAAAAAAACTTCTTAAATAAGGAATAAGGAAAGTACAGAAAAATAATAAATACCATCACACAGGAGCTGCGTAGATTTAGAATGATTCCTTTAAGATGAACATAAATAATAGTGTATGATGAAAAGTATCTTATAAGCTGGAGTGGGCATAAGTGTATAAGGTAATGGACATGAATCTTTGCTCTATTGGGAACATGGTGAAACAGGTGAAGAACCGGACTCCAGAACCAAAATTCCAGGTTCAGTACTCACGTTGCAAAGTAATTTTTTTAGTCCTTAGCAACTGTTTATTATGACCGAGAAACTACTGGTGGGCTCCAGGGAAGTTCCAGTCCTAACTGGCTCCGTTCTCCAATAAAAAGGAAAAATCTGGCGGTAAGAACGGTGTGCTGACCTAACCTTCTCAAGTGTGCCGAGACTCCCGAATAAACACAACCTTAAAGTTTTACATATGAATTTTAGCAAAAATTACTGTTTCTCAACCAAAAATGTGTATTATTATATCTTGGATATAAAATATAATTAATACTTTAAGTATAGTTCATTGTAATTTACCCATATCTTAGCCAATTACTCGATCCCACGCCGATACCATTCCTTGGGATAGCTGTAAAAAACCTCTTGGACCGCAATTTCAACTTCCAAAAAATTATCAAACTTTTCACTAGAAGAAAAAGTGCCATGGATCGAAATAAGTAGTGATTCGATATTGAGAGGTCTGGAAATGTGAAGATAAGGCAGGCTTCCGAATCCATGAAGTTCTTTAAACTTTTCTTTAGCTCGACGGGAAGTGTGAGGACCAGCATTATCTTGTTGGAATAAAACTCCTTTTCGCTTGATCAAAGCAGGATGATGATCAGACAACTGCGCGTGCAATCTTTCCATTTGTTTGAAATAGAGTTGAGCATTCATCAGGAACAAATTCGGGATGAATAACAACTTCAAAATTCCAAAAAAAAAAAACCAAAAAAAAACCCCTTGCAGATTTTGCCAGTAAATCTACTTTTCATCGCAGATGAAAATTTGCAGGAAAAATTACATATCAGAAGGGGTTTTTAAAATATTTTTATACAAATTTCTAATCCCTTAGCTGATTGTAGAGGAGTAGGTTCTTAAGGGTCCAGGGTACTGCTCGTTCTCACCTTCCCTATGGAGAGTTGATGGCGACTAACAGTATCTTTCGACATATCACACTCCCCGGCAAGTTCGTGAGTACTAGTGGACCGATTTGACTCAACAGCTTCCTGTTGAACATCATCAATATCCTTTGGTCGCCCAGAGCCCTTTTTCCTTTCTAACATTGTATCTATTTAACATATTGTTAAATTTTACAAATCTACGTCATGCAGTGAGCTGGTCAGGAACACCTTCCCTTTTATATTTATCAATTTCACAGCGGATGTAATTTTATTTTATTTTTTTTTTTTTTTATAATAGTAATACCATAAAACTACGAGAATTTCTTCTCATGTTTCTTCTTTGAAACTATTAAATAAACTATTTATATTATATTATAAATAAACTATTTTTGAAGAAGTCGAGTGAGATTCAACTACCTTAGAGGAATGCTCTAAAGGGATTATTATGTATTGCTAAGTATTAAGAAGAATTAAAACATTTTGAGTCCTCTGAAATCTTGAAGTTCATAAACGGTATTTTTTTTTTTTACAACTCCTTTACTTACCTCGACTGCCTCTATTAGCTGATGATACAATAAATAAATGCCTTGTTATGAATTTGAATGCTTTGTTTTATACTTATCGCATATGTTTTCATTAGCTTCACATTTTCACAGTATTAATCAGTTTATCATTATATTATCATAGCTCAAGCGTTTCTTTAGAATGTATTATATTATTAAAAAAAAACCTTTATGAAAACTCTTCCTATTAGGTAGTAGTATATTGAAAATAAGATCCTACCATATTCGTTTTTAAAACTTATGAAAATTACCCTTGTGTTATAAAATTCTTTCTGTATAATTATTGCAGACTACGAATGCAGCTATCAGTTTAACTGGGTATGAACTTCTTGAAGTGAGGTCTTTCATTGTCGAAACTTAAGTTCAATCTTTATTCAGTATTCCTTTAGCCTAAGATACATTGAATTATGGATTCAGAAAAAAAAAACAAAAAAAAAAAAAAAACATTGAACATTGAAGTATGAATTTCAGAATATAAAATCTCGTATAAAAATATTTTAGCGAACATTTTAATTTTAATTAATAAAATTACTAACGCAATTATTATTATGTAATTCTTATAGAAATAATATATAGAATTAATTTATATTAAAAAATTCAGATATAAATTCTTCTCTTTCCGACCATATTTCTTAAATTTCAATAAAGTTTTATTCTTTGCTCCGAATCCTCCCATAAAAAATGTCTTCTCACCAAGTGCATACACGAATCCTGGTCCAGTACTATCAAAGGTGCAGACCACACATTCTGCTCCTAAACCAATATTTTCCACATATATAAACAATTCTTATCGAATCTATCAATCATTTACCTGTAATTACATTTTTCTATTAATTAACCTATATCTCACCTACCTGTTCAGCAAGTATATTTTTTTTAATCTTCGCCACCTCCTTCTTAGCTATCGGTTAGCTTCATTTGACAAACCCACCTTTCTAAACTTTTTCCTTTTTTATTCTGGTTCACGTCCTTTACACTCCCTGTCATGATCATATTATACTTTTACACACATACACAATGTACTACTTCAAATAGATAATCTGATAAAATATATGTAATGAAATGTTGAACCAACGGAGAAGGATAAGCACAGTTTTCTACCATGTTTAAGGAGATTTTACAAGGTAAAAAGTACTATTTATGTTAGACATATGACAGGAATGAAAATAATAATATCTTTATTATTCTTCTTCACCGACCCTACTTAGCAGGATATATAAACTGTAATACACACATCCACACCTACCCTGTGTGTGTTTTATATGAGTTATTCCGATCTTGGTCGTTTCACAGTGGGTGTGTCTGTTGCTCGTTGGTCAATTGGTTTTAATAAGAAGTAGGAGTGTATGTTAAGTTGTTTCTTAATTATTGTATTTTCTGATGTTTCTATTATGCGTGTATAATAGTTCCATAGAATTTCCGTAAGTTTACGCCTGTTGTTGTGTAAATGGTTGCGTAATTCGAGTCATATTTGTTCAGTTTGTAAGACCTGTGAAAGTTATTGTGAATCTTTGTTTTATCATTTCGACTTGTGTGCTTTGTTTTATTGTTCTAGTCCCAAAGTAGTTTGTCTAAAGTGATTCATTTATTGTGAGCTATTCTGTATATAGTTTGCAATATTTTGTCCAAGGCGAGCGGAATGCCTTTCAGTCATCGTTATGCATCTGAACCCTGAGAGTTTGTGTTGTGTGTGGTGGTTTGATGTCGCTTGTATTGTGGTATCGATAGCTGTTGGTTTACGACATATTCCTTAGATTAGTCTGTCGTCATTTCTTGTAATTGTGATGTCAAGGTAGTTTATTGTCTTATTTTCCTTCTTCTCCTCCATTGTGTATGTGATTTTATGATGTAAGCTGTTAAGATCTGTGAGTATCTTCTCTCCGTTGTCTTCAGATGGCGTGCAAAATATCTCCTCTACGTATCACTAGTAGTATTATGTGTTTTTTTTTCTTGATTTACTTAATATACTTTATGTGCTGGGATTCCTTTTGTTGTATAAATGCATCAGAACAGAAATTGTTAAGTTTCTAATTCCGGGTCAGTCTGCATAGTTTATTGTCTAACGAGAAATAGTTCTCTATAGGACAAAATAAATAAAATCACCCAAAATCCTGCTCAACAATGATGACCGATGTAATTTTAGAATACTGGAGGTTATGTCCGTTAGTTCCGAAATATACTATTCATCGAAGAGTCTATTAGTTATTTGGTATACCAATGGTTTCTGTTATTGGCTTGGAAAGTATACGTATTTTATGGAATAAGATATGGTCTTGTTTGTTTTGTAATTTTAGAGCCTCATAATGTTGTGATTAAGTCTTTAGAGTTTCGTATAGGTTGGAAGAGAGTCTTTGATTAGTTTTGCTGTGAGTTTGGCTAGTTTGTATGTTGGTGCTGGCCTGTAATTGATCATTTGTCGTATAGATATGTGTTTTTGTGTTGTTTTTTTGTTTTGTTTTGTTCTTAGTGGTCCAGGATTCATTCTAATGGTATTTCAAGTTTGGTCCGTCAAGTACTTTTGTGCATCGCATAGTTATATTTCGTATGGATAATAGTTGATATATATCCGTAGGATCGGTTATGTGTTCTGTAAATTTGTTTGTCTCGTGGTGTTGCATTTTGTTGTTGTAATATTGTGTGTACATGGTAACTGTCACGTTACCTTTGTCTGTTTGATCGTTAAGTGTGGTTGTTGTGAAGAAGTTTTCTCCCTATGTTATAAGTATGTTTTACTGGTGTTGTGTTGCCTTGGGCATTGATTTGTATGCGTTTGTTGTTTTATACCCTTGAGTCTGTGTCTCATTTGTTCTTGTTTCTCATAGTTGTTTAGCTGTGATGCGCTCTGTGTCTTATTTGTTTGCTTATATATGTTTTTGTATGTCCTAATGTTACATTGTAACATTATATTTTATACCTAGGGATTAGGTAAGGATAAGGATAGCTAAGGTTAACTAAGGATAAGGATTTACAAATTGTGTTTGATTACATTTACTAGAAGCTGACTCGTCTTTATTTGAATGTTAACTCCGTAAGGTGTACTACACGTATATGAAATGATGTTTGCTTTTTAGCCTGTGTTGTTAGTTTCTTTTAGCAGTTTTGCCCCATAATTAGTAATTTTTGCTAAGATCCGTTATAATGGTGTCTTGTATAAGGTGCAAGTAGGCAGGCAGTACGTGGTGAAAGTTTAGTTTCGTCTTTATGTTTCCAGATAAAGTCTGTATATCTCCGTGTTCAGTTTGTCTTTCTTAATGTATAGTGATTGTATTTCAGTTTTAACCCATAGTCTTTGTGCTGATGTTTATATGTGTTGTGAAGCATATGATTTTGTGGTCATGTTTATTGTATTGTATCGGTGATATATTGTGTTTCTGGCATAGTCTATTGAATTTAATATTCTCTACTGTCTCGTCTAGTTCTGCATACGCGTTAATAGCACCTTAACTTGACTAGCTGTATCTCGTATACAATCTAAAGGGTTAGCTCAATAATTGACCTAAATTTGACATGTACTTACATAACACTAAATGTTTAGAACCCATATAATTTTCTTCAATGTTCCAATTATTTAGAAACAAGAGCATGGTAATTTAAAGTTGATCGCTGGGCAGGGCACCCGATTAGCCGAGGTAATTCGTTGAGGACGCCAAAGTCAAGTGCAAGCTTTGGCCCCACCGACTTTTATATCGAAAAATAAAAGCTTTCGAGTGGCATGGGGGGTTTGGGTAGATTGCTCTTAAGTGTTAGCATGGGAGGTGGAAAAAAAAAAGAATGTAATCTCAAAAATTCTCAGGTGTCAACCAATAAGCTTTAATTATAAATTGAGTGTCTTAAATAATATATAGATGGGTAAAAATTAAAATAGTCTACTTATGGCTCCTTTTTTAATTTTATTTAAAAGTTAAATATATCAGGGTTATCACACAATGTCCAATTCTTTATACGTTATATATATATATGTTTTATCNAATATATATATATATATATATATATCTTTCCTCTAATTGTTGAACGTTTTGAGAATCAATGATTCCATCTTCGGAGCTGTCACTTTATAATCAGTAGCTAACGGTGCACTGGATCTTATCTGTAGGAAGTCACCTAGGGATATATCCCTTTCACTACCAACGCGAAAAAAAAGAATTAAAAATATTATATTGGAAAGATTAGTCGGGGATTTGATTTTCTGATTTGAATAAATAAAAAATTATTTCTAAACAAAAAAGTTTTTAATATTGCCAACGTTTTAGCCTAAATTTCAGGCTTTCTTCAGGGAAATGGGGGTGCTGGAGGAGTCATGATTGAGTTAACCTAAGTAAGAGACCCTTTCCCTCCATCACTTCTATTGCCCTGAAGAAGGCCTGAAATTTAGGCCGAAACTTTGGCAAGAATAAAAACTTTTTTGTTTAAAGATTAGTTTTTATTCATACAACTCCCAAGAAAAATCCTTCCCCATAAAGTTCGACAGTGAACTAACTTCTTAAAATAAAATAAAAAATTATTATTACAATTTTGGTTTTAATTTCATTCGAATTTAGCATAATTTTATCGAGGGAAAATCTTATAAATAAAATTTAAATTTAGACCCATAAGTAGCTGAACCAAGAATTGGTATTTGTAAAGCCCGTATTTGAAGAGACTTTTAATCCAAAATATTCATCATAAAAAGCAGTAATTAAGTAAATCTCAAATGTGATTTATAGAACTTGACTGAAGATATCTTCTCCTTGTGTTCTTCCCTGAAATATACTTATTTTTATTTTTCTTAAAAATTCCGAGGTATATATTTTAAATTCCTCTGGGATCGTTGACAAAATTAGTGGATTCCCCACAAACCAGTGCAGATCATGGCCCCAACGACACTATGGATCGGAGAGAAGCAGAGAGGTAGAAATAACCCAACGCTTAAATATCTACTGTTGGTAGGAAGAATAAAAAAAAACTAGCTTAAAATTAAATTTTACCCCTAAATAAGTCGTAAAACATTTTTAATAGTTCTAAGAATGTCGAAGATATTAACGATTCTTAATTTGTCCTCTTCTTAAACAAATTCATTTAAATTTTTTCAGAATTAAATTCAAATACCTTTTTTTTAAATATATATTCATTTTATTAATTTAAAAGAATACTATAAATAACAAAAGGCAAATAGAAACCCACATACATGCGTATTACACATTGAAATAATCAAAGAAATATAGTAAAGTATATAATATACAAAAAAAAAAAAAAAAACNTAAGAGGAAGATATTTATTACAAATGCAGTTCTGATGAATGGATAGGAGGAACGTATGAACATTTTAAGAAAAAGCCACGTCATAGCTAAATAGCCGACATCTTGATATCCTTGAGGGAGACTGATAAAATATATCTCCATAAAGCCACCTCAACTTTGGTTTCTGATTTAAGATTGAAATCTAGAATAGAATCTTAGCAAAAAACAAAGAGTCTTCCATTCCACCAAAATCCCCCTTCCACAATATAAATTAAGATGAGGCTGTATCTTACTTAGAGTATCTTTCTTTTTTTTTCTTCTTTCTTAGAAAAGAAGGGTGTCGTTTATACAACGAAACCAGAGTAAAGAAGAACGTGGAGAATCATTATTATGCAGGGTTGTATTTTTAAGATTTTTTTAGTTAAAACTTTTTAGTTCATTTCAGCTGACAGCATTATTATGATTTCAACGACAAATTTCAACTTTTCTGTCCTTTAGAAAGTTTTAATTTGTCATTTATCTGCTTATAATAAATTTTCAACCTCCAATCATTCCCAAAAAAATTTAATGTCTTCCATAGGTGAAGAATGTTTTGGATGTGCTTATTTTCGATCTACGCTACACTGGAGTCGGTAAGTGTGTGTTTGTGTAGCCCAGCGATCCTAATGTTTTATCATTCATTGAATTGAATGACGTTCTCAATGAGTGATTGAGCTACTCCGATAGGGACTTTAAGGACTGCAGAACAGAATGACAAAATGACTAACTGTAATCTGTGAACTCTGCTCGGAGTCGAGAACAATAATTTCTCTAGTATTGTACATTGAACCTCTTCCGTCATCAGCTTCTTACATACATAAAACTCTTTATTAAAAAAAAATTATTCTGTACATTTTCTATACACTGTAATTTTTGATGGGGTACATTGTTGTAGTTGCTCGTCTATCCCGGGGCGTAACCCGTCCTCAAAGAGGAGCCCAGGTTAACCCGCGATAGACTATCCGGCACCCATCTTCTCCCTATCCTAGGATAAGAAGGAGACTAGGCAGGGAGTCAAGGAGAAAAATGCCAGTGCATTCACTCCCTTGTTATTTTAACTAAACTGGCTGGAGTAGGAGGTCCCTTGACCACCTCCTCTTGAAGCGTCGGGGAGGGTGGTCGGGATGAACGTTGGATGCCAGGGAGAGGGCTTGAGGATTTGGATGTCCTTGGAGGTTTGTTTGGAACTTATCCAATCTGGAGGGGATGAGCTCGGAAACAAAAGGAACTTGCAAGTCAGAATGGATGGTTTTAATGGATACGTAGGGAGGAGTGTTTAGGATTGTGTGAAGGACTTTGGACTGGAACCTCTGGATACATCTAATGTTTGATGGGTTCGCTGTGCCCCACAATTCAATACCATATGTCCAGATCTGTCTAATTAATGTTTTGTAAAGAGTTATTTTTTTTTCTATTGTTAATCTGGACCTGTGGTTCAGCAATCTATAGAGCTGTCCAAAGCGTCTGTTTAGTTCTTGTCTCTTTGTCTGTAAGTGAGTCTTCCAGGTTAGTTTACTGTCTAGGTAGAACCCAAGGTAGCGGACTGTCGGAAATTTAGAAAAATTAATAAATATATGTAATATATGTATTGGTAATAAGGGACATCATTTTGGAAAATAACATGTTTTGATTTCGTACATTTCTGGGTCAGGCCGAATAATTTTTGACCTCCTATCGTATGCTCTACACTACTAATGTGATATTAGTTACTTACCATCAACCCTAGATGATTTACGACACAGGCCAATCCTGAATTCTGCTGCTCTTAACCTTTTTTTTTGAGTGTGAATGTTTAAACAAAAGAACACATTTTCATCACATACTTGTTCTTCGATCTTTGAGGCTACTTTTTTTCCTCTATGACATGGATTTAGGAAAACAGTAGAATGATATATATTGTTATTATTCTGAATAGAAAAGGGGCATAGTATAGCTCTTTGAATAAGTGATTATTTACGACTTCCAACCTTTGCCATAAATAGAACTCTGTTATTCAATGCATGCAAAGCTCTAACAATACTCACCGTACTTTGAAAATTACACGCAGAATGTTTTCGAAAATCTGTAAGTAAATTTCAAAAATTTGTAAATATGAACATCTGACCATCTCTAGTGCACTTTTCGTCTTTTCTTGCAAATATGCTTTAGAAAAAAAATATCAAACAGTCTTCTATATATTTTTTAAATTGATTGACTTTCTAATCTTGTAG
Organism: Oncopeltus fasciatus; assembly: GCA_000696205.2. Classification (NCBI taxonomy): domain Eukaryota; kingdom Metazoa; phylum Arthropoda; class Insecta; order Hemiptera; family Lygaeidae; genus Oncopeltus; species Oncopeltus fasciatus. The sequence continues at coordinate 136,008 of KZ807626.1, read as the reverse complement.
TCTTTTACTGTTTCCAAACAGTTTAGTCCATTAAATTTTAATCATTTGTATTTCAAAATTTCTCAGTAATTAATTGCAATACATTCATAAATAAAATTTGTAATTAATAAATAAAATTTGATTTGTGAATTAATTCAGTTACAGAAAAAATGGTTGCTTAGGATTTTAAGTTTTTTTTTTTTGTTATTTTATGTGTGCACCTCTTTTCCATCACCTTTTGAATTACAAGTAATAGTGTGTTTTTCTTTTTAAATTCGCCTTCTGTGGAGTACTTTTTACTTTGAACCGAGTAGAAATGTCCTTTCTCTGGCTCTATTAATTTCATAAATGTATTTAATTTTTTTTTATGTATTATGCGTATGTTATTTGATTATTTAAAGATTCGTATGAAGCTGGAATTGTATTAAAGCCTGCAATCAACTTAGGCAAAAGAAATCAGGTTCTGTAACTTTATTTCAGGCTGACCACACTACAAGCTCTTTATGTGGATATATCCACTAATGGGTATATTAGTGTATATAATATATATATCCTAATATATATCCATTAAGATAAGTGTCCCTATCAAAGAAAATGAGTTTTCTGGCTACAATAATAGAGATATAGCTGACTTGGTGGTAGAATTTTCGAAGCTTCCTTGTTACCAAATTCATATCTAAAATTCATGATAAAATAACTTTTAATCATTTTGCAGACAACATTTAAAGTGTAATTATACATGATTAACATAAATTTAATTTTATTAAGTGTCAACAACAACAGACAATCTTACTAAGAGTTTCTATGTTCAAAATCCTAATGGGTTTCAAGTGAAGTACAAAATTTAAGAGATAAACAAAGTTAGGTCGAGAAACAATTAGTCTAACAATGAACAGGTATTGATATGATGTAGTTTAACCTGAACAAATATAAATGTAATTACTAATGTCTGACGTAATGCTCATTTTAATAAAAATTAAAACAATAAAATAACATACGTCAATGGATATGAACTTATTTTATATATAAATGTTTGTACATTTAGAAATATATATATTTATATATACGTATATTTGCAACATATTTACTAATAAGAAAAAGGGAGAATAAATGAGGACTTTGAAATGTCTCTACTATTTATAGGGTTATCACGTTTTTTTCTTATTTTTTTGTTTGTTTTTTCTCATCTTAAATGTCTATATTTAAGATTTAAAGGAATTCTTGTTCGCTGGAGTTTTCTTGAAGACTTTCTTCGGGCGCATATCTTTTGGCACGAGAGTCCATGAAATCGTCTTCTCCACCTGCAATCAAAGCAGAATTGATTTCAATAAACTTTTAAAATGGTAGTATTTGTGGGAATGGTGCTCATTAAAATTCCGTGTGAGTTATCGACCATGTTATCAAATAGAGTTTGTAGGATATTGAGGATTTTGGTCAAGTGTATTAGTGCAAATATTTTAGTCTAGGCTAATATTTTGAGAATATATTTTCTCTTCTTCAAGGCAAGAAGGTTTTACATAGATGTCCAGATGTACGAGGCTTAGTTGCAACTATTAACTTTTTAGTTTTACTCTGAAGAAGACAAAATCTAATCTCGATATATTGGCCTAGACTAAAGTATTTGTAGAAAATTATTTGACCGAAATCGTCAATAATCTACAAAATCTCTCTCACTATCTCTCTCTCTCTCTCTGTATATATATGTGTGTGTGTGTGTGTGTGTGTGTGTGTGTGTGTGTGTGTGTGCGTGCGTGCGTGTGACTTTTATTTTTCACGTCAAACATTTAATTATTTATTATCCAATAAAAATTGCTTCTCGGCAACATAATAAATAAAATATCCTTATATATACTTAATTGCACTAAAATTATTCAATATTTTTCAGTTAAATTTAGTACTAGCTAAATTTTGACTTACTTGATCTTCTTACATAGCGTGTTGTGAAAGTTAAACGATTGTCACAACGAACTATTCAGGCGGGCATTTTTGCTTATCCTTTTGATAAGATTAAGATTTGATAAATTTTTAGCTTAATTTATTTATAAAATATCTTCAACTGCTGTTATTATGATTTTTCTTAATTATTTATCTCAATTATGAAATTAACTGTTTTTTTTATTAATAGCCTATGTTCTGATTTTACAATAAATATAATATTTGTGCAAAATTCTGTTTAATTGAACAGTGCTTTTTAAAAATTAATATGGTTGGTGGTTCGTTGGTCGTCGAGTCTCATGCTGGAAAAATTTGTCAGGCTTTCCGCCAAGATCAGAAAAATCAAATAGTCCAAAATTGTTGGGTAATTATTTTATTATTGCCGACGTTTCGACGTAACTTGTAAGTCATCATCAGGGTGATAATGATGTCTGGAGAGATCTCAGGGAGGTTAATGGTCACATCTCACAGTCAAGAGCTAAAATAATTATCCAACAATTATGGAGTATTTTATTTTTCTGACCTTGGCCGAAACCCTGATTAATTTCTCCAGTTTAAAAATTAACGCTAAGGTAGGAAGAGTTTTATAAATGCGACTTAAATAAGAGTTGGCTAAGGTTAAATGGTGAATTGGTACAGTGGAAATTAATGACAAGATGCATAATTGAGACAAAATAAATGTAATTCTTTATTTAGGAAGGGCAGTTTAATTACCGTATTATTTTACTTGTTTTGAATGTTTATTTTTCCGCATCTTGAAGACTTTCAGAGGCGCCTTCCATTGCCTAAGTCTATATAAACGGTTAATTTGAAGTCTTCTACTGGCTGAGGAGTTTGGAAGAAGAACGCTTGCCCGAAAGAGATTTCATTAATTTTTGATGAAATATCATTAATAAGAGATGAAGAACACCCCTAGAAGCTAATTTCGATCGCGGTTGTTGGCCTATAGATTTTTTTTTTTTTTTTTTTTAAAGGGAGGGCACAGTCATTTTCCAATCTTCTTTTGCGTAAGGGAAGCTGCTCAAATTCTAATACTGAATTACGCACATTGTAGAATTAAGATAGTAACTTAAATATTAGCAACGGTTGCCAGAAATGGCTGCCACTGGACCATAAATTCATTCCACTGGAAAAATAAAGACCAAAAGAGATCAGTCCAGAAGGTTCAAATTGATCGGCAGTGATATAAGCTGTAAGCTAATCTATGTAGATTAAGTAAGTACTCTCGGTTATATTTAAAAAAAAAAAATTTCTGAAAGTGTCTTGAAGGGACTCTCTCTTTCGGACTTTGATGAAAAAAAAAATTTGGTTTTTCAAAAAATAACAGGGAGTACAGATATATTTTAGAGTGAGAAAAGGCAGCCATCTTCCGAATATAACAGTTCTACCGAAATGATATTTTAAAATGGCCGGTATATTATTTCTCTAATTTTTTCTATATATTAGTAACTCTTTTCTATGTTTTTTTTTGTTGTAAATAATAGGTCTTCAAAGGACATTTTAACCTACAAAAGAGATGGCAGGTGTGTTACAGAGTTATTGCAGGATCAAGATAGAAAATTCCTAAACTAGAATTTTTAATACATGGATGAGAATATTTCTATTCATTGAAACCATAACTCTTGATAAAAAAAAAAAAAAAAAAGAATTTGGAATTATTCTACCTCAGAGTTAGCTAGGTCAATGGTGGTGGTTCTCTCAGAAAAATGGAAATAAAGATGGTAGTTATTACTACTCAATGATATACTAAGAAAGGCATTCAATAATATCCTACTTCTTAATGGTTCAATATTTTAAATTCTTCATATAAGTGGCAAACAAATAAACTGCGACAGTGTGACGTTATTTGTATGGGAGAATCTGTGAAATGGATCTTTTGGGGCAGAATGAACCGTATAACATGAATGCTACCTTCCCCTTCTTTGATGACAGTGTGTGGTTTGTTGCTTATGGGTATAGTGACGTCATCACATTGCCAAAGCTCGTACTTAAAAAAAAAATCATTTAGCGATAAACGTAAAACTATAAAGCCTTGTGAAAATTCTTTAAATTGTCTTCATTTATTGTCATAATGTTTTGCTTTGACAATTTGACAATATGTTTCGCTAAAAGTGAGAGCCAACACGAATTCTACAGTACAATACGAAAAAATACTAAAATTATTATTAACATATTTCCTATGGTAGAGTGAAAATAATATTATTACTCTTTATTCCTCCCACAGATGGAAATTATATTATGGGAAAAATATATGCCATTATCTGTCGGTATTATTCCTCCTTGCCAGAGAAGAGTATTCTAAAAGAAATTACACTGTATTTATATTAGGGGCTAATCCAGGACCACACTGTAAGGAGACCAAACTTAATATTATAATATTAAAGCTTTAAGTGGTATTTTTAAATGGGGCGGTTAATATGTAAAGTAAATTTAATTTAACTCAAAGGAATTTTTTAGAGGCTACGAAAAAAAAAATGACCAACCTAACCTGACTCCTCCAAAAGTGGTATTTCACTATTTCCTCATCTAAAATGTAATTTAAACACGGACCACTTCAAAATATATTTTTAATTACTTTAAATACAGCCGAAAAAATAATGTGAACTCCCCCCAAAAAAAAAGAAGCTTCAACCCAAGATAAGTTGAGAGGAAATCTTTTATTCTTGCTGGGAAAAAGAAAAATCTGCATTTTTCTCTAATCGACTTATGTTGGCACTAAAGGCATAACAAAGAGGTAAATCGAAAGATAGGGAACATAAATAAATATAAATATATATATATACCAGGTGTGCAAGTTTAAAATGTCGTTTTAATTCCAATAGAATGCGCTCTTAGCCTATTGAAGGATNTATATATATATATACACACACATAAATTGTGAATGAAAGTATGAGACTAATGTAAACAAAAGTTGAGAACTTGACGACAATCTGTCATTTCTTTTGGCACCTGTCATCATTCCTTAATCTGTAAACTGTTTATTCTCACCAAGAATTGTCGTTTTGTACAAACACTATTTCAATTATAACCACGCTATAACCTTTAACTATTACACTTTATGAGTTATGATTTAAACAGATGATTACTCTATTAAATAGAATAGGTATAGAAAAAAAAACAAATTGAAATAAAACATTTTTATATTTTTTAGAGACTCATTCTCAAACTCCCAATCTTCGTTTGAAATTTAAATCCAGTTATTTGAAAAAATACATGAAATAGTTCTAGATATAAAAAGGGCTGTGTATCAACATTAGATGCCGGCTATCTACATATAGGTGCAGGCTAAAAATGGCTTCCTTTTTCCCAATGCAGGGCATATGAGTTCATTATCGATTACTATAAATATAACTATATTTCTCTACATTACAAATTTATAAAAACAGGAAACCATATTTCTATATTAGCAAGTTGCTATATTGCAAAATTATTATACAAGACAAATAACTCTTATCATTAATGTCAAAAATGCTTGAAAGCTCTGGCGCATGTGGCGTAGCCAGGATGAATGAATTACTTCAAACTACACTCCAATAAGGATTTAAGCAATTCATAAGGGAATACATTTTTCAAATTAAAATATATCAATAATAAGGGACCAGTCATTTCCTCTTAAAAAATCTTAGGTAAAAAAAAATCCTCTTCCCCACTTTTAAAAATTTTATAGTCGAAAGTAAACAAGTTAGTTGAGCAGACTTTATAAATGCAATGAAAAATATGTTTTTAATATTTTTATGATTATTGATTTTTTATTATGGCTTTAAAACAAATAAAAAATTATTAAGGTGTTTGCTTAACCTTCAACAGTCTACAGAAATATTCATAGATTCTTCTTCCATCCTAAATGCAATTTCTTACCCATTCTCATCTGCCCTGAGGAAGCCATCACGGATGTACGAAAGCTTGGCTGAAAACCTTCGACTCGGCCAATCACGGAAAAACAATCCATGAATTTAAAAAGTGTTATAAAACTAGGAAAAATGTTTGATATACTTGATATCATTGAAATTTGCTTCTTATTAGTTTAAAGATCAAACAGAAGAAATGTCTAATAAAACAGAACGAAAGTTATGAAATTATTTTCAAATGGAGAGTTTTTTGACCGTAGATATTAGTTGATGTTCGTTAAAAAAAAAAAAAAAAAAAAAAAAAAGTGTATTTTTTTAAAAGATTATATGCCAACGTTTCGGCTTACATTGTAAGCAATCTTCAGGGCTGCCTATCACGAAGACGAGAGAGGACGTCCTGTCCCTAAGTTCACATTTCTATGACTGAGAAATGTCTCCTTAAAATGACAAGGTGTCAGTCATGGAAATGTGAACTTAGGGACAGGACGTCCTCTTTCGTCTTCATGATAGCCCTGAAGATGGCTTACAATGTAAGCCGAAATGTTGGCAGATAATCTTTTAAAAAAATACTTTTTTTTTTTAATTTGTATTTTTTTTTTTTTTTTTTGGATCTGCGTTGACCGAACCCCAACTAAAATCATCTAAAAATTATATTATATTATCGTTGATTTGGAAATAGCTAGCTGGTCGACCTTTATAAGGAACAAAAAAATATAAGTTCTTAGGATTTTAATAAATAATAACTAATTTGTGAACATAAAGGTTTTTATTATTGCCAAGTTTTGGCTAAAATTGCAGGCCTTCTTCAGGGCAATGGGGGTGATGGAGCGAGGTAGTCCCCTGCTTTAGAAACTTATTGTTGAATCGTTATAATTTTCTTTCTTTCTTTATTTTTTTTTTACTTGAAAATTAAGAATTTTTGGATATGAGGATGGTGCTTACCAATCCTGGGATCGGCGGCCCTTAGGTAGTCTAGCAGGGAGTCGATGTCCTCGAAGTCGTCCTTCTTGCCACGCATCCCAATGAAGCCTGAAGGCCCCTTCTTGCCCCTGGTGCCGAAGAATCCGCTACTAGGTGCTTTCTTTCCTCTCATACCGAAGAAGCCGGAGTTGGGGGCCTTTTTCCCTCTCATGCCGAAGAAGCCCGAAGCCGGAGCCCGCTTATCCTCGTCCCAGAAGTCAGCCATGTCCTCTTTCTTACCGCGCATGCCCATAAATCCCATTGATGGTGCTTTCTTACCACGCATGCCCTAAAAAAAAAAAAGAAGAAAAAATACATAAAAAATGTCAATAATGAAGTCATTATGACCAGAGGAAACTTAATTCTGTTATAACTAAGATATTTGAAGGCAATAGCAACTGAGCTTATCCAGCCTTCATAATGTAACTCCACAACTTTCTTATCATTAATCAGTGTTAAACTCCTACTTTTTTTTTTATTAAACTTAGATAGCGGGAGAAGAAATCCTTTCAGTGTATGCCCGATTACTCAAATCCAATCTACCTTCTATTATCCGTCTTCATTGGTTTCTGCAAACTTCTGTTGGCGAGCGCTTTTGGACATTGTCCATCCTCGTGGCCGAATACATGTGTTCACTGTCACTGTCTGTATTCAACAGTTGAACACATGCATTCGGCCACGAGGATGGATTATGTCCGAAAGCGCTCGCCAGCAGAAGATGGTTTGCAGAATCCAATGAAGACGGATAATAGAAGATATGATAGTTCTATATTCATTGTTGGTGGAAATAACCTTTTAGATTATTTACTCAAATCCTTGTTCGTTGGAGGTATCAAGGCTACTCACAGCCATTTCCAACATACAGAATAATCTATCCACGATTTCTTTCTATTACAAAAACCTGATGTCATTTAACAGAAAAATCTGTCTGTCAGTACCTTAAAAAATTCACCACAAAAAGGTATTTGTTCTTGCAACAAAAGTAGATGATTGTTCACAAAGCCAACACACTCTCAGGTTCTAACCATAAATTGGTAAATCAGGAAAAACACCCCCCCCTCACACACTTTACCGCCGAACTCTGTCTTTCCTCTCCATCGTTAACTTATGTTCTCCCGGACATTTATTATTCTTTCCGTAATTTATTGTGTTTTGGGCATTATATACTTATGCGTATCCCATGTTCATTTATATATATANTATATAAAGTACAGTTTTATTAAATATACTTTTAATTATTTACTGCTTCATTATATGTACTAAAATGTTCTATAGTTAAGTAAATAATATAAGTTAAAATATACAGATAATTTACAATGAATTTGTACACTCCACAAGCTGTAGAGGGCGGGGCTGTGAACCGGAAAGAGCTCATAGGATAAGTGTGAAGACTAAGTTTATAGAATCTCATTTTATATTCTAATGCTTATTTATGCTGCTGCCTTCGTAGAGGATTTATATAAATTAAAATTAATACTTAGTAAAAAAAAGAAATGTAATATATAAGTTGCTAATTCCAACTTCCAATCCCGTATCCAATTAGATGACAAATTATTCCTTTGAAAGTTCTCTAAAATATGGAAATTCCAATTAATTATCTGGAATTTTAATCTGAATTATTTTTGTATCGTTTGGGATCGAGAGCTTTACAAAAATGAGATAAATCACAAATTGAGACTTTTGTCCATACTTAAAAATCTGGATATTTCCAAGAGGCGTCTCTGGTCTCTACAACGTGTTTATATTATTAGGCAGATCTCTTTTCAATATTTTGAATGTTTAGAACATATACCCAAAACAGGAAATAATGATGATGGATTGTTCATGATATGTTCATATATATATATAGCTGTGTATCAACATTA
>KZ807626.1:101463-114083 GCA_000696205.2 Oncopeltus fasciatus | reverse complement strand
ATATGTGTATAGAATATGTGAATATATATATATATGAGTATATAAAGCAGTTCCGAAACCATAAAGGCCCAGGGGAAAATACATGTTCAAGTATTTGTTCTCAACCCACAGCACACTAGAGGAGGTGTAGCTAGCACACCCTACTGGCAAACTGTGTTTTTTCCATTCAATGAAGAATGTTACCCAATTAGGGCTGGGTGTTCCCTGCCTTAGGAGCACACCAGGATTATTCTAACTTATGATTATATATTTATACTATATATTAATTTATACGATTTTATGTAAAGCAGTAGTATTCTTAACTTTTATTTCTTTCAAGTTTATTTAGGTAATTATGATGACCCCATTATTTTTATTTCAATTTTTTAAAGCGAAAGTTAAAAATTATTTCAGTAGAAGTTATTTTATATTTGTTCCTAATTTAAATATAGCATATTGCTTGTTCTTTTAATTGTCTCACTTGTTCTTTAAATAATCCCCTCTCATAAAAATTATACTTATTCAATGGAATTAAATATTTTACTAGTAAAAAGAATATGAAGTGAGGTTAATAAAAAAGTTGTCCACGAAGAAGTGGCATAAATTAAAAAGATTTTCCATATTTTATTCAGCAATAAAAAGTTTAATTTAACTTAAAAAATTAAATTTCAGCTGAAATTGATTAGGCTTGACGGCTTCGATGCTGAAAATACACGGACACTAAAAGGCTTTCAAACATTAACATGGGCAAGAAGCAATGCTACACTTCCAACCCTAACAAACCATTCCCGAAATAGTATTATATATACCTTAAATAAATAANATTCCTTCCCCCACTCCTCTATCCACTGCAGCTAGAGGCCAATTTATCTCTTTATTAGAAATGAGCATAGTTTAAGTAATACCTCTATTAAAAAAAAAAAATTAGATTAACCTATATGAAAATATAGAAATAAATGGCACATATAATTATTTTATCATATGCACTGACGCGAGATGTTATGATAGAAAGACAGACACAAGACGGTCAAAAAGAAAAAAAATACATAAAGTAAATGGAAGGTTGAAGGAGTAGGAGGAAATATTCGAGGTGGGAGAATTCCACGTGGCATTATCTATAAATGTTACTATTACTAGACCAGCTAGTTTTTTTTTTACTACTACATATATATATATATAGTAGTAAAAAAAAAACTAGCTGGTCTAGTAATAGTAACATTTATAGATAATGCCACGTGGAATTCTCCCACCTCGAATATTTCCTCCTACTCCTTCAACCTTCCATTTACTTTATGTATTTTTTTTCTTTTTGACCGTCTTGTGTCTGTCTTTCTATCATAACATCTCGCGTCAGTGCATATGATAAAATAATTATATGTGCCATTTATTTCTATATTTTCATATAGGTTAATCTAATTTTTTTTTTTTAATAGAGGTATTACTTAAACTATGCTCATTTCTAATAAAGAGATAAATTGGCCTCTAGCTGCAGTGGATAGAGGAGTGGAGGAAGGAATATGTTTTTGGAAGAAAAAGGGAGCTAGTAGAGAAAAAAAAAAAAAAACTAGCTGATCTAGCAATAGTAACATTTATAGATAATGCCAAGTAAAGTTCTCCCACCTTGACCAATTTCTTGTATTAACGTACACATACAGCGGTTTGCAAAAAGGAGTTACTCGGGATAATTTTGTCTTTTACGTCGTTAGAGTTATGAAAACAAAAAGAATCTAAAAGGTTGAGTCGATATGAAATACCATTTCTATAATTAATGTAAAATTTGAGGAACATTTCGGAATGATATTCGGGGATTTAGCAAGCTCCCTTTTTTTTTCCAAAAACATATTCCTTCCCCCACTCCTCTGTCCACTGCAGCTAGAGGCCAATTTATCTCTTTATTAGAAACGAGATTAGTTTAAGTAGTACCTCTATTTAAAAAAAAATTAGATTAACCTATATGAAAATATAGAAATAAATGCCACATATAATTATTTTATCATATGCACTGAAGCCAGATGTTAAGCTAGAAAGACAGACACAAGACGGATAAAAATAAATAAAATATATAAAGTCAAAGGAAGGTTGAAGGAGTAGGCAGAAGAAGAAAAAGAATATAAAAATGGAATAGATATTTTCACGGCATTAAACGCTTTCCGCAAGAAAAGCCGTAAACACGACCTGATGTGATGAATACTCTGCATAAAGAATGCTATTTTTCAGGCTCCTACCTAACCTTTCTCCACTCTACCGAAGAAGTTTACACACTTCCAATTTATTTTTATTTTTATTTTAAAAAAAGAAGTTCAGGAGCTATTCATTTGATGAATGTGTAGAATATTCCGTTTTAAATATTTATAAAAGATTATAATGATTCAGTTTCAAAAATTTCTCTAGCTATCATAAGCTTGTAGAAACACTATACAAACATATTTAAATATTATTTTTTTATTTTTTCAGTTGTGGTGTTTAATCACACATTAATGTTAAACAATTAATGAGAGGGAATAGAATAAAAAAATCTAAACTGTCTCAGCCAGGACTCGAACCTAGTTCTCACGCTATGATATGATGGCAAAACAGCTAATCATTAATTTTTTTTTACTACTGCCTCGTTTATTAGTAAAATGCCCCAGTGGCGCAATTGGTTAGCACACGGTCCTTATAGACAGTACATGTAAGCTAGCCATTGCACTCCGAGACAAGCCAGATAAGTTATAAAGTTCCCCCGCACTAGTACCAAGATTCTAACCTTCGAGAAAGAATGCCAGAAAAGCTAGCATTGTCAAGATATTTATATGACTCTCGTTATTTACTTTTAACTTATTTTTATAAATATTTTTTTTTTTTCGTTATGGTGTTTAATCCCACATAAATTTTAAACAATTAATGCAAGGGAATATAATAAAAAGCATAAGACGATATATTCGTCTTTCTCGGAGGTTTAGACTCCCAGTAGAAGTGCGGGGAATTTAAGAGTTATCTGGCTAGCCTCGGTGGTGTAATCGGTTAACGCGCAATTCCGGATAGCAGGAGACCCGGGCTCGAGTCCTGGCTGAGACAGTTAGATTTTTTATTCTTTTCCCTTGCATTTATTGTTTAAAATTAATGTGGTATTAAATGCCACAATTTAAAAAAATATATTTATATTTATAAAAATANACAAAAAAAATAATATTTATAAAAATAAATTAAAAGTAAATAACGAGAGTCGTATAAATAGCTTGACAAAGTCAGCTCCTCCGAGCATAAGAATACAAATGCAATATTTAATAAAAAAAATGTATTTTTCCATTTTAAGTAATATATTTGATTCTAATTAATAGGTTATAAATTCTCCGCAATCTCAGGTTAGTGTCCAAGTAGATATGTACATAAATGATAAGAATTCAGTATAGAAGAATTTATATAGAAGATAATTCCCTATTCTGGCTGATAAGAGAAGTGGGAGAAGCACTCAGCCATCGTGGTTACATTCTTGAACGTCTTCCTTTGCAAACGTCAACATGTCATTTACCATGAAAATTACATTTCCACCTATCATGTTCCACAAAAAACATTAATAAACATTAACATACTTATTAAACATTTTATAATTCAAATTAACATATTACGATTACAAATTTTCTTCCTCTGAATTCCCCCTCCTTTATCCGATTTAATCAATACAATGTGTTTAACAAATTTAAAAAAAATTATGGGGCTCACTTAGGATTCGAAATTACATTCTTAAATATTATTCTTAATTATCATTTTTTTAAAAAAGTAATAGAATGAAAAAGTTGGACAATCATAGTTTCCAATTTTTATGTTCACTATGTTCAATAATTTTTGTATCTAACACAAACTAATATATTGCCTGATAATATTAGGTAATTTTGCACCTGGAAGCTATTAAAATATTCTGAGATGATTTTAGTTGGGGTTCGGTCAAGGTAGATCGAAAAAAACACAAATTTAAAAAATGTATTTTTTACTAAAGGATTATCTGCCAACGTTTCGTCTTACATTGCAAGCCGACATTGCATGACTTCAGTCTTGGAAATGTAAACTTAGGGACAGGACGTCCTCTCTCATCTTCATAATAGCTCTGAAGATGGCTTATAATGTAAGCCGAAACGTTGGCAGATAATCCTTTATTAAAAAATATATTTTTCAAATTTGTGTTTTTTGGATCTACCTTGACCGAACCCCAACTAAAATCATCTCAGAATAATATCTACGGTCAAAAAAACCTTTTGAGCTATTAAAATATTGTTTTATTTTATTTAACATTCAAAAACATTTAACTTTAACTTTAGTGCCTATCATTTTTTAATTCTTCGAAGCAATCGGTTTCAGCTTTAGCCAGAGTTGTCTATTGACGTATTCATGCGATCTCCTACTCCGTATTTAGGTGGATAATGGATAAGTAAAAGAGACCAGAGATAGACCAAAATTTATCGTCATAATATGTTGTTATTTGGATTAGGAAAATAATATAATGATCATAATAGGTGTAAAATGTAATTTCCCGACCTTTATGTTCTAAAGCATGTTTACGAAAAATGCTTCTCGGGGAAGAAATTTGTAAATGTAACTAAGATGTATGATCCGTAGGTAATCGCCTTTTACGCGGATTGATATCCTGTAAATTAAATTTCCTCATTTACACTTATATATATCCATATTTAATGGACCACTGGAAGACTGTATTTACCGTTTCTTCTTCCGGGTTGGACCGTGTCAAATTGTTGTTATTTGCCGAGCTTTCACACATCATGGATGGCTTCTTCGGGGCTGAAAAGAGAATTACAAAAGAAAATTCTCTACTCAGCCCTGAAGAAGCCATCACATGATGTGCGAAAGCTCGGCAAATAACACCAATTTGACACGGTCCAACCCGGAAGAAAAACGGTAAATACATCTGACGACCGTCGAAGCCTACGTGAACACAGGAAGACTGCTAAGATTACGCAGCTCCTGCGTGGAGGAGGACTCCATTGCTTGGGTGGTATTTAGAGATTGGGTTGACTCCTTTCTGCAAGTCTCCAGACATGTGTGGGGGAGCTGACAGAGAGGTGTAACCCCCTTCCGGGTCTGATCCTCGTGATTTGATAGGGCTAAAGTGTATTGGTTACTTAACTGGGCCACGTGATCACGTGACAGACTTGCCGTTCTCACCTTCATTCCTCTCGACTTAGGCCGCAAAGGCAGTACTCTTAATGTTTAGAGGTTTTTTTTTTTTTCTCCATTTGATTATGTGAGCATTCTGTATGTTACATATCCTATTTTACGTTAAATTATTGCACAAAACCCTTCAATATAAAGGGGCGTATCCAAAAAAAAAAAAAAAAAGAAAAAAAAAAAGCAAATCATCAAGTTTAAGATGTCAAACGATTATATATGTTTTGATCCTATTTAATACTAACCAATACTTAATAATCCCTTTAGAGCATTCTCTAAGCTTGTGGAATTCCATTTGACTTCATCAAAAAAGCCTCTGTTTAGTTATTTGTTTTGAAGAATAAACATGATAGTGTCCTATAAAATTATCATTATTTTAAGTCATTATTGAGGAAAAAAAAAATTCACAACAGCAGAAGCAACTCCCTGAGTTGATTTTACTGGGGTATTTAAATATGAAAGCAGACTTTATATTGTTTTCTATTCGACCGATGTAACAATGTGTCATGCGGGATTCCTCTGAGTTCATAACGACCTTCTACCACACTTGTGTACGAGAGAAACATGCAGAAGAAAATCATCAGACGTAAAAGCGGAAGTATTTTCAAAATGACTGTTCTGTGAGGGGAGACGCGGACAGTCTTGAGTTGCCGTCAATGGCATTTTCTTTGAGGCCTAGGCTAGTCATATCAAGTACTGACGTAGAGAATATAGAGCCCCCCTTCAAATGGAAAAGTAATTCAGATTGACACGGAACTGACTTAGTCGCTCCGAAATACCAAAATTCATAAATTCAATATATTTTTAACACGTTGAGCGTTAAAGAGACATCTACGGAAATTCAATACTAACGAAAATACCGAGTATAATATCTTTAAGATATATATATAAGTAATAAAAGGTGATAAATAGCTGATGAAATACATATACATGTTAGTACGCCTTAGGGCTGCTGGAATCGAACATCACGGCCGATGTTCTCCGCTCTCGTCGCGGTATTTAGCGTTCCGCGAGGGCCGATCGACAGTGTCTCTCCCCATGTTTCTGTTTGTGTTGGGAGTTTTATCTGGCCCAGTCACGTAGGGCTCCTAACACTGTTAGCGCCGTTCAGGACATCCCCCTACCCCGGCGACACTAGCGCTGCGCCTATGGTACTCCGGTGGACTTCTGATGCACTAATGAAGGCCCGACAAAAAGGGCAACGCAAACTCTCCCAACAGATTGCCGACCTCATCGAGTCACTAGCCTAACTCATTAGCTGAGTTCTACTAGTACCACAGCAATTATATCGCAAAATTTTCTTAATTCAGTAAGGTGAAAATACTTTTGGACATCTAACTTTTCATAATTCCTTTAAATATAAAAATTCTGATGAGCCTCGACATTTAGAAAAAATAATTTTAATAGAAGTCAGTAGACATTAATGTTTATTACTTTATGTTTCACAGATCAAGAAAGAGATAAACCTCTTCCTTTTAAATAAACCTTAAATATTTAATGTATTATTGCATTTATGCTGTTTTTTGTTAGTGTGATAATCTGGATATTTCGATCACACAGTAAAAAAAAATCAGGTTTTATGAAAGCTCATTAGCTTCAACTAAATGTACTGCTATAAATTCCGTACTCACAATTAGCTAATCTGAAAATCTTACATTCTTCGGGGGGAACCTGCCCATACCTCAACAAGTATAGGCAGTTAGCAAAGCCACCGGGAGAGCAAATGATATATAAATACTTAAAAATGTATTATTAGATTATTTTAGTAGATTAAAAAAAATACACATTTAAAAGATTATCTTTGTGTATTTTTTTTAAAAAGATTATCTGCAAACGTTTCGGCTTACATTGTAAGTCATCTTCAGGGCTGTAGAAATACAATGACATGATAATACAATAATAATTGACAATATTATAATATAGAATTATCATAATGTAATGTGATATCAAAAGTATGAATGTATAAAGCTATGTAAGAGAATTTAAAAACATGCAGACAATAATTACTCTTTTAATTTATTTAATTATTTTTTTGACGGTTTGTTGTCTGCATGCCATATTGAAGATGGCTTACAATGTAAGCCGAAACGTTGACTGATAATATTTTTTAAAAATAAACTTTTGTTAAATTTGTATTTTTTTTTGGATCTACCTTGACCGAACCCCAACTAAAATCATCTAATAAAATATCTACGGTCAAAAAACTCTCCATTTGAACTTAAAACAGTATTTTTAATAATACAATTTGTATTATTACTTTACAGTTTGCCAAACATTACTTTCCAATAATTTTGTGTTTTTTTATTTAACACTTTAAATTCATCTAATTGAATTTTATTTTTCAGGGTTTTTTTTCTTTCTTTGAAATAAGATACCTTACTGTTAACAGTTTTTAAATGGTAGAAAAATAGTCGGTCTTTAACTAAAAAACATTATTACCAATAATTTTATGTTTTTTTATTTAACACTTTAAATTCATCTAATTGAATTTTATTTTTCAGGTTTTTTTTTCTTTCTTTGAAATAAGATACCTTATTGTTAACAGTTTTTAAATAGTAGAAAAATAGTCGGTCTTTAACTAAAAAAATTAAATGCATTACTGAAGATCTTAAACTATAGAAAATATATGGATTAATAGTTTCTCCAAAATTTTTACTTGTAATACAACACACACAAATGCGCGTGGGTGCGTGTGAAGGGGAATAGGATACGAGGGGAGGTCAAAAAGTTCTCAGCCTTCATAAGAAGGAGAGGAATTAAGATTAAGAACTTATGCCTCATAAGTTATCAAATCAGCAGTTGTATTCAAACAAATTTTCATAATCCGCTATTTCATATATAGTACTAATAATAATTTCATCAGCTTGCACTTGCATTGCCACTTGCACACCTCTTGCAGTGTGATGGCCACGATTGACATCTTGGGCTTTGATTTATTAAACCATCCTCCTTACGCCCAGCTCTAGCCCCCTGTGACTACTTTCTGGGTAAGGCTGAAAACGTTTTTAGCCTCCTAACTTATATAATTTTGAACGGGCGTTATTTATATAGTTTCCCATTTTGGTTCAGAAAAGATCTGAGGCGCAAGATGGGCGTCATGATAACAACATATTATATTATAATTAATTGTAATTCAAAGTTGTATACATCGATCGACATTTTCAGTTTGCTCCACATAGAAGTTACTTTAGGATCTACATTTTCGTAAAGGTTGTAAACAATTCTCTTGATTCTCTTGAGTGCCCTGTAGCGACAAGGAAATCAAATTGCGTGATTTCGTAAGCCCCTCTCCCACCTGCTGAGGCGTCGGTTCATCGCCCTGATGTATTTGTCTCGCCCCCCCTCCGGAACTACGTCTCCCCCCTCTGCCGTTAGAAGGGTGAGGTATAGAGATTTGATAAGAACTCGCCACAAGAGCCCCCGACACAGTGAAGTTTAACCCAATTGATTGATGGAACTTTCTCTTCAAAAAAGATTGTCCGTTTATTTGAGGAAAGTGTTGTGAGCAGAAGAAATGTTTGAAGCTGCGTAAACTAAATCTAATGTTTCATTAAAGGTACACATAAATAAGGGTAAATATAATATTTCAATACAAAATTCAAAAAGGAAATTAATGTCACAGAAGCTGGCTTTAAACCCTCAAGAAAGGATGGATAATCAGTTCACTCATAATTATGTTTCTATGTAAGGTTTCATTTTAAAAAAATTGCTGAAAAATAAATGTTGAAAATTAAATTTTATACCTTTAATGTCTTACTAATTTTTATGTAAATAATTGTACCAGAGATATCGTTATTCTATTTTGTATTTTTCCCCCTCATTCCTCTAAACCATTGTCAGCCGTTAAAAAAACAACTTACAAATGCAGAGTTAAGTTCACATATTAATAAAAAGGGGGGGGGGGTGTCAGACACATCCTCAAACTTGAAGTCCTGAATATTGATTGAGTTTTTATATTTTTCATTTGTAAAAATATTGTGAAATATTAAAAGAAGAAAATCATCATTATTATTTTACACCTATTATGTTTTTTTTTTGTTGTTTTTTTTCAATTTTGTGTAATTCTATCTTAAGGGAGATATGATTTTTTTTAGTTTTCTCTCTTTGATCTCTTTGTACATCTACATAAATTTCAGCTAATACATTACATCCAATACTTTGTTGAACAGAGCTTAAATATCGAATATTATTAATATTAAAACTGTTTTATGACATTCGAAATAAATCTGATACATGAAAATAAATAAGATTTTGGCATTATTTAACATTTTTGGAATCAAAATATTTTTGTCATTTTAACGAAGATACTGTGAGAAACCGTTATTTAATGAGAGCATGAAGTATTTATTTTGTAATTAACAGCTACACGTAAAATTTTATTAATAAAAAAACTAATTCAGTCTTCTAGGCCGTATGGTTAGACATTTACTGTTCAACCCCTCTCCTATTTGTTCAATTAGGCGAAGCAACGTCTAAAATATGTCTTTCATCAAAAAACAATCCTATATTGAGTTTCAAACTCTAGGCTAAATAGTATGCTCGCTAGATCAAAATTCTTTTTTAACTGCACATGATATTGAAATTGGTTCTATATCGCAAACTTTATCCTGGTGGTATTAACAAGAGGCTTCCAAAAGCCATGAAATGTTTATCAAAGAGTGACTAATGAGTTGCCTTGATATCGCTTAAAAACCAGCGCAATCACTTTCCAGTTATTGAGAAGATAAGAAGAATAATGAGCATATGTTTCCGTGTCATGTTTAAGTGGGTGAGAGGGCACTGCGGAGACTAAGGTAATGAAGAAGCCGAGATGCACTAGCTAAACAGAAGAAGATCCCTCTCTCATGATATCGCATTCTATAGATCCTAAGTCTCATATTTAATATTTTAATTAAAATCTTGCAATTAAATAGGAAACCAATTGTGTTATAATTCTCTCAAGGGCTCAGAAACAATGATGTACTGACCAACAGTGAGATCCAGATATGAAAACCTGGTAGAAGCTATATTTAACTTTGACGCAAGTTCAAAATGGACAGAGCCGGTCAGAGGGTATTGGCAAAGATAGAAGGATATGGAAGACTCGAATATTGACCCTGACAATTCATCTGTCCAAAATTCCAGCCACATGATCTCAAACTCCCTGCTGAAATTCGCCTTGAGAACACCACGAGCAAACGAAAGGAATAACTTGGCCAGACTCTGATGTCTAACGATAACCTCACGTATTTTCAAAAGTGTATTAGAATTATCAAAACTGATGACTTTGTAATATGTACATATTTTAGTCAACATCATTTTTGGTGTTTAGTAGGTAGGATTGGAGTTCAAAAAATCTCTCATGAGAACAATCTCATTTACTTCATTCCTTTGTAGTTCGCTGAAAGGTGAAAACATCAGCCGCTTAAGTAGGCAGTGGCGACCAGTGGCGAGAGAGGATCAAGTAGGGCCGAGGTTTGCGGGGAAGCGAGAGTCAGGGCGACGGTAAGTCACGCTAACTCTCCAGACGAGCCAGGTCGGCTAGGTCGCCTCAGCGGTCAGCCTACTACTACTAATTCACTAGTACGCCAGAATCCCTCTCCCCCTCCTCAAACAGAGTTTCCCCCACTCAACATTTTTCGAACTTGTGCTGACAACATTGTGTGGACTAAATGAAAGTCGCGTACGACATATTGGAGAGGTTGATAATAATTATCCTCCCCCCCCCAAAAAAAAAAAAAAAAAAATCTGCTCTTTACTCCCAAATATTCTAACATATTTTCGAGAGGCACTTATAGGAAGTTTATTCCTGAAGAGCTTCAGCTAAACGCAGTTCCCATGTTTCATTCAAGTTTGACTCAAATAAGTGCAAATGACTTGTACGATGTTACTGGCAGGTGAGAGCAACTTCGTAATAGGTAAGTCAGTAATGCCCTCTCTATAATAGTTTGAACGACCTGTAGTGGAATCTATCAACCATCGTAATTACATTCTTAAATACTTTTTTTAATGTATATACCGCAAACATAGAATCATAGAAAATAAATATTAGAAACTACTTATTATTATAGTATTCTATGATTTTTTACTCATTTCTAACGATAAGAATCATACTGATGAGTTTTAAATTTGGCTCTTCTATAATCTTTTCCTCCTCCCTGATGGATTTCAGCAATTAATGAACTCACCCAACGGTTAGCAAAAAATAGATAAATTACCGAATCTAGTATATCTAGTTTAAAAATTGCGAATAATAGAGAGCTTGGAAGTACTCACACTCACACAAACACACATAAAGAAGGAATGGCCGAGATTGATGTGTCTATGCAAAGAAACTATTTCAGCCTTACCTGAATTTTTATAAATCTTATGACACTTCAAGAAGAATAAGAGATTAAATGATGGCGACGATTTTATCCATTTTATTACGGCAATATATTGTCAACCAGCCTTTTGATTGATTTATTCATTTAATTGTTTTTTATCAGGAGTAATTTACGCTTACTGCCTTTAAAGTTTATTTCCAAGGAAAGGTGGCTTTCAAAGTCTCTCAACTTGCGGAACAAAAATCTTTAAGCAATACAGAAGAGAAAGTTTTTTGCGAGATTTGACCGACGTTATATTAATATGATCTATCAAGGTAAAGTTATAAGCATGGTGTACCCTCCTGATTCTCCCTCTTCAGAAACTTCAATTCAATAATTAAAACATTTCTGGAGTGCATCGCCCCAAGCCAGCAAGGTTGTATTGTAACCCAATGTGAGCCCAGATTTCCCAAGAAAGTAGGGAAGGTCTACACTTACTTTAGCGGCTGCAGAGATCTATCGCCTAAGGAGGCTGGCGCGAATCACTTCCCCCCTGGGGTAAGTACCCTCATAAGCCTGTAGTTCCTACCCCGCTGCAGACCAAGACCCTTCAGTGGGCAGAGGATTGGGCAGAGGGAAACTTTGCGTTTGTCACAGCGACAATATCTCATGAGGCTTGTAGACAACTTCCACAAGGGAGGTCTCTTTCTACATTATAGAGCTTACCTACTATTCCAATAGTGAGACACATTTACCTACATATCAAAGTAGCATGCATGTAGGATCATGATGGCACTTTGGTAATGCATAGATTCATAGACCCAAAACCGGAAAAAAAATTAAGAATTAATTACTTACTGCTTCTTTTGTTTTCAAAATTATACGTCAAAATCCAATTCCTTTTAAGCAATATCAGTTGATTATCCATATCCATCTAAGTATTTTTTTTCTATCTGGCGAGTGGAACTCATTCATTCAATGTTTACAGATGACCACAATGAATTTATTAATTTTTGTCCGGGGTCAATCCCATGATTCTTGAATGCAGAGAACAGATTAGAAACCACTATTGCATTAAAAGCGACTGCGTATTCTTCATTTTTTAGCGAATCAGTTCAAAATGTATCTAGTATTGGAAACCAAATATCAAGTTCATCATTCAATTATATATATATATATATATCTAATGTTTCATTA
>KZ807626.1:39703-55811 GCA_000696205.2 Oncopeltus fasciatus | reverse complement strand
TATATATATATATAATAAGGTATATTAATACTACTATATTTTATTTAAATGCTCAAGTGTGTAAAATGCGTTATAGATTCAAATCAAATCACCAAACTGGAAGGAACAAAAAATAAAATTACACAGCGTGCTTTATGTTCATATATCTATTACGTGAACTGAGTCTATCAAGAGATGCAGAAAAATTTATACTTATGGACAAATAAAATAAAAAATAAACTGGCCTATGACTAATTTCATTAGCATTCATTGTTAAGTTGGTTGGTAGACATTCTCTTTTAAAATTGACTAACATTTTCTTGACCCGATTACAACAGAAAAATGAAAGTGACCTATTGATGAGCTTAACTATCATCTTTTGGCTATTTTGAATTTTAAAGCTGAAGTTAAGTTCAAATATTGATGACATTATTTAACTAAAGTTAATTATTACAAAAAAAAAATTACTTTTTACAATGCAAGAGTTTAAAAAAATATGGCTCAAGATTTCATGACGTGAAAACATTATTTTGCACCAGGGAAGGACTGCAAATGCGAGGAGAATCGAAAATTTTTATTAATCAATAAGTTTAAAAAAAATAAAATAAAATAAAACATGTTACATTTCTTTAAACTACATTTTATTTACGACCAAAGGGTAGATATTTACTATTAGATGGTTTTTTGTTGGGGTTCAGGCAAGGTAGATCTAAAAAGTACAAATTTTATAAAATGCGTACTTTTAACTTATCTGCCAACGTTCGGCTTACATTGTAATCCATCTTCAGCGCTATAATGAAGGCGAAAAGGGACGTGTTCTTACCTGGATCAATTGCTTGACTGGGTGAACATTTTCATCAATCCAAACTTGCTAATTACCAACGTAATGCGGGGATTAAATATATGTCTATAAGTCGTGTGCGAAATGATGTTGTCTTAAACGCAAGCAGGAACCAGCTCATTTATTTTCAATACGCCGTAGAAACATGAAGAATTACCAAGTTAAAAGACTTCGCCAAATATTGCTCATTTTGTGATGCGAAAGTTCGAAATTCATTAAGCGCCTCATATTCATCAAATTCAAATAGTAAATCACTTCCTATAAGTGTTATATTAAGCAGATAAAATTATTATATCCTCAATTATTGACTTACCTAACCACAGTGAATGAAATTTGTGGTAAAACCTTTCAAGATTTGAAGGATAGATGTATGTGTATATATATATATACATACTTTAGTGACTATAATTTTTGTTCAAGTAGATAGGATAAAAGCAATTCAAAAAATTAACAGTGACAGCTTTATTTCTCTGGATTTACCTAAAAAATTACCTAAAAAAATTATATGTATGTTAGTTATAGCTATGGTTAGTTTTAGTTAGTTGTACTTATAGTTATATTAGTTATACCTATGGTTTANATATATATATATACATATACCATATATACATATACATATATAGCAATCAAGAACAGGTCGGATAGAGTGCGCAGTTAGTTCTCTTCACTTCTCACTGACGAAGGACAAGAGATCCCCGAAAATTTTGTTCCTTGTGATATTTTCTCTTTTGTGTGTGCACTACACTTTCTATCCGACCTATTCTTGATTGCTACATATCGCAGCCGCGAGTGTTTCAATATATATATATATATATGTGTGTGTGTGTGGTTGTGTGTGTGTGTGTGTGTGTGTGTATAAATCAATAAAGGTGGGACAGAGAGTGCAGTGCATACACAGAAAGAAAAAAATGACAAGGAGTAAAATTTTCGGGGATCTCTCGCCCTACGTCGGTGAGGAGTGAAGAGAGACTAGACTGTGGGTGTTGTGTAGCGGAAGGGACTCAAAGGAAGGGAAAAGCGATTGGGTTTTCCCTAAACTTCTTATTGTTGGCAATTGATGCCAGGTCTTAAAGTGGCTCTGAGAATGTCGATATAGGCGCACTATCTCGCCTTCATTTGCAAATCTAAAGCCGTGTCGGGGAGTTGTTCAATCACTTAAACTTGGAAAACGTCATTAAAACTCATTCAATGTTTCTGAGCATGCCTTACTATGAGAAGGCTCTGAAATTTAGAGGCGTAGTACATTTTCCTACGTAAAAAGCAGGACTAAAATTGCATTGAAGCAGGGTTACACAATTTTCGGATGTGCATGTTGATGAGGATTGGATTTTGTTATATATATATATATTTTTTTNTATATATTAGAAAACTATATTTACAACAGAGGTTGCTTATTATTTTATTTAAAACTAAACATTGAAGGATCCCTTCTAATTAGTAGTTAAATTATTAAACTTTCACGAATTACATTTAATGAAAAATATTCTTAACCTGCATAAGTTGTATCTTGCAGCCAAACATATAAATAGTTTTTAGTACAGTATTATTACACTATAAAACTTTATATAGCACAGTATTAGTACAATATAAAATTCATGTGATTTAAATGAATGATCCAAACTGGTCGCAGAACCACTAATGGTGTGGTACCGGTAACAATTGAATTTCTCTATATATGACACATTAGAAAATAAATGTATCTATATAATGAAATTAATTTATTTTTTGTTGACGTAGAGATACAATTTTTACCCTATTTATAGTTTACGATTTATTCTGTTGCCCATAAATCAATGGGCATGTGTCTTCCAAGTCTGCTTCCGATATCTCTTTTCACAGGTTTTTCTGCAGTTTTTTTTCTTTTCTTTCTGACTCTCTTCATCCCTTACACCGGAGCTCATATCGTATTCTTGGTTTGCTCTTCTTGGAATATGTTACATATTATCGTCTTTAGTTGCGTTGACAAATCGTACGCTCCTTGTCAACTTACAAGTTCGCTGAATTTAGTATAATAATTTTTTTTCCCTTACTATCTGTGCTGTTTCTGCAATACTCAACAAAAAATGAATTCTCGGCACTAAACTCAGAAACTATTCGATGAAACGGAATGGTTTTTGCAAGAGCCAAGTAGAGGAAGCATATTTCTCATTTCATTTCATTTGTGATATCAAATCTCCCCCCTGAATTTCGGGGATTTTTTGACAAATAGCTGCCACTTTAGCTGAGTATAAGCAGCGAAAATCCTGCCATGGAATCTATTTCTTCGGAGCTGCTAAATTGTTATTGTATTTACATACAGTAACAATTGTAAATATTGATTTAGGAGTACTGTCATTGGGCAGCTTCTCTATCAAGCGAAGTACACGCTAATTAAAATTACAGTTCTTTTTTTTTTAATATTTATTTATGTTATATATTATTATTTTATTGTACATATTTATTATATATTTTGAGAGCACATTGCAAGATCCACGCTGTACAGGATGTAATTCATAAATAAAGTGTCTAAGAAAAAACACAGTAAGTTCTTCCGTTTTCTCGTGAAGGGAGCTACAGGCTCTAATGGATGGTTGTTAGAACTCTCTAAGCACGTTGTTCTCGTAAGATTCTTGATAGCTATCAGTTATATTCAATATATGATTTACACTGTTCAAATAAAATCATATCTAATATCATATTTTTATAACTAGCGCCGCCTACGCAAAGAACTGTGGTCACATTTTTTCTTCCTGATTCAAAGCGTAATATAGTTGATAGATAATCAGGAGATATGGCGATGCCGATATTTTATGGATTACGTGATGTTTTATAGCTCTCATTGTTATAGTTTTTTTTATCCCCCTCCCCCCAGACTTTCTGCCCATTCCACCCACTTAATGGTGAGCTGGAAATCACTCATCCTTTGGATTTTGACAACATAAAAAAAATTTTTTTTTTTTTAATTTTTGAAAAATTGAAAATTTTTTTTGAATCCTAAGTTTAGGACGTGTCCAGCAATGATTGGGATTTGGGCATATCGCTTCTGCCAATTTTTAATGTTTAGTTTTAAACGAGGAAAAGTCACATGCAATGTGAAATAAAATACAGTGGACACTTATATATATTTTCCTTTATATAAACTTTTATATATATCTTTTTTTTTAAGCTTTTCGCTTAAAGAGAAGCTTTTTTTGAGGAAAAAAAAATTAAAATTTCATAACAATTCAATTTAAGAGAAAACCAAAATGTATTTATTTAAAAATATTTTATTTGGTTGTGGTTTTTTATCCCACGTAAATTTTAAACAATTAATGAGAGGGAATAGAATAAAAAATCTAACTGTCCCAGCCAGGAATCGAACCTGGATCTCCTGCTACCCGGGCCGGTGCACTTGCCAGTTGTGCTACCAGGACGCGCCAGGTATCTCATTCAATTCCCTCTACATTGGTGAGAGCCTAACCTACGAGAAAGACAAGTACTTCGTCTTACACTCGAAGGAGCTGACATTGTGTTAAAATTTATTTAATTTTTTCTTTATAAATATTTTATTTGGTTGTGGTTTTTTATCCCACGTAAATTTTAAACAATTAATGAGAGGGAATAGCATCTAAGCCAGGGATTCCTAGCTGGGACAGTTAGATTTTTTATTCTATTCCCTCTCATTAATTGTTTGTATTTATTTAAATTTATATAACAATTTCTTTTGTTAGTTTAGAAGTTTTATCTGTTTAGTTTTTTTAATTGTATTAATTAGTGCGATATTGTTGAAGTCAAATATATTGCTATTGCTCAGCTCTGTTTGCTAGAACATGACTACATTATTTTAATATGTTCTAATTTGTTCTGAAAGGTTATTTCAAAACTTCTAAATATGAATCTAACATTTGTCTAATTTCACTGTATGACCAACTCAGTTTTTCAGTTGACATTTAAAAGAGGAATGTCATATTTCATTAAGAAAAAAAAAAAAACTATTTGCAGCTTCTAGGCCATAAAATTCACATTAGAGGGTAACCTTTTCTTCTAATCGTTCAATTTCCCTTCTCTTAAACATGTTATTTATTAATTTACAAACTAATGTTGAGATATATTAGTCTAAAATATATATATATATACATTTCTACTCCTACTTGAAAGCCCAGGAAAACCCCTTACTCTTGTTATTTCCCCTCAATAACGTAGCCTTTTCTTTCATTTTTTATGTGCGGAAATTCATTAAGATAAATAATGAAAATAAAAGCATTGAAATACACATAGATATAGCAAAAAAATAACCTGATTTATTTTTGTTGGACAATAACTATTGTTTACGAATAATTCGAGTTTTAAAAATTGTAGTATGACAGCAGGTGGCATTTTTAAATACATCTTATCAATGGAATGTTTAATTGGTCCCCATATTTATCAGTCGTAAAGCCTTATCTATTATTCTATTCTTACCTAAACTTACCGTGATTAGCTGTTACATATGACTCCCTGAGAGCCAGAGCTAGGACTCCTCAGACACAGTTAAGGGGCCCCAGGAGACGCAAGCGGGACACTTGGTTAAGTCGGAGGCGAAACTTGATTTCCCAGGAACTTTGAGAAGGTTTGCAGCTAAGCGTGAAGAGATCACTTGAAATGAGCTCTTTCTGTGTCCTACCAGCTCCTCTCAAACCTACAGTGTGCGGTGGGTTTCTGGGAGAAAGCCAGATCGGCTCAGCACATTTCGTGAGCGGAAAATCCCCTCAAGAGGCTGTTATATTTGCGTTTTCCGTATGCAAGTTTGCGTGAAATGAAAAATGCATTTCTTCAACAGAATTAGTCCAATAAACATTCAGTATTATTTTATTATTCGCAACATTACACGGCATTAGAAAATAGAGCTTCCTATAGGAAATGGTTATGCAAATTAAAGAACAATGATTCTGCTTTATTCAAAATCCTATTTTATTCTCTTCAGATCAATTTTTGTCGTTTACGGGAAGAAAAGAAAGAATGGGTGAGGGTAGAGCATGAAATATATGGCATAGTCCGATGAGTTTCTGGTGTACTCAGCAGATACCTCAGGGACGGTTGTTGATAACGTGCAGTTAATCACAATAAATGCATGATGAAACAGTCCATTAAGCAACCCTTTCGGTCATGCGTATAAATGTCAAGATTCATTGTAAATGTTCCAAAACATGTGTAGTTTAAAGATTCCAGTGAATGAAGCATTATCTGTAACTAGATAAAATTCCACTCCAAATCCAGTGTCAACTTGCCCGAATCTGTCTTGAATTTATGGAACTTTTGCTGGAGTCGGTTTACAGATCTTAAAAGAAAAGAGTCCACTAGTTTATTATATATATTGAAATTATCAGGGGACCACTTAAAATGAGTTCTTCCCATAAAAGCGGGACCGGTGAAGTATAAAAGGCTTTTATCAGAAGATGCGCCATGGTATCGTCGTGAATAGCTAGATTCCCTTGAGTGAAATATGGTAATATATAATTTTAACAATTCAATACATGGACTAAAACAATGATTTCTCGTTACTAACACATCACAATTAATAATATTAATTTAATTATTTAAAATTGTAAGAATTGTTACATTCTATTGTCTGATTTGTTGATTTAGTTTTATTCTAGCCCTTGAAGGTGTGAACAGAAAGCATCATGTGTAGTAGAATACAAATATTTATTGAAATGCAATAAAACTAATTAATTAAAGACAAAAATTGTTACACCCATTTAAACATTCACATAAATTATCGACCTTTTTGTTTCTCTAATTAATTCCAAATTACTTAAAGCCAAAATACTGCAAGTATTTGAAGAGTCAGTCATACTTCATTGCATGGGCTAATAGTTGTTAGAGTTCACGCTTCGAGCCGGCCATAGAACTAGCGAATCAGAGCGGATCCCGGCCCGTCGATAGCATAACAACAAATTCAGTTTATCACATCCGGACAGGAAGACATGTACGTAGCTGCACCTTCCACGGGCCGTGTCAGTTAGTCTCAGATAAACAGAATGTTTTTGTTCGAAAATACGACATTAGAGAAGTTTCAACTAACAAGTGACATGATGGCACTTGGCCGAAATGTTATTTTAGATTGATTTGTCTTTAATGAGGAGAGATTTTTTTCTTTACTTTTTAGGTTCAAATAAATTCTTGTGGATTAAACATTCGAAAGCAGTGTTCTCATAATCCCATGCAGAGCTCACTATATAAATATATTTTTAGCACTGAACATAAACAAAATTTTTGACAAAACAAAAAAATTAAATTTTTAATGAAAATTAAACATTAAATTAAGTTTAATCAAAGTAAAAGGTAATTGGTCCAAAATGTATAAGGAAGTAAAAAAAAAAAGATTTTACATATTAAAGTTGAATATCTTTTAATCTGAAATGGAGGAAAGCCCAATAAATGCTTTCCTGATAACGTTGTCAAATAATATACGAGGTTAAATTGAATTATATATATAATATACACTGGAAAAATAAATGAAAAATTGAAAAACAAGAAATATTGAATTTATGAGAAAACAAGTCAATCTTCCTCAGAGAGAAGAAATTTAACTTAAGCCCACGTGGTTAACTGATTAATTAACTAAGGAGGTTAATTTCTACTTCTCTCTGAGGAAGGTGGAAGTGTTTTCACTAAAAATTTAATACTTTATTTTATCTACTTTTTTTATTCCATAACTTTACATATACCCCTGTTTATATAGATTTATATAATCGTATACACATGTATATATACATACATACACACACACACACACACACACATATATATATAAACTTCTAANNNNCCTTCTTCCAAACGACCTGCCATATATATATATATATGTAGTAAGTTATTGCACTTGGTATTTGTTTTGAAAGAGACGAGTGGGATACAGAAAACGTTAGACGTTTATGCAAAAATCTATAAGGTTAAATACTAAGTTTCAAAAGTAGAGTATTGACTGCATTGCAGACTAGGGAAGCGCGTAACGAGAGAACCAATCGTGTAAGGGTAGGGACCAATTTCAATTGGTCAACCTTTAGGTTGCCATCTGCTTCCTTTCTTCGCAGGAGGAAATGATTATGCAGAAATAGCTCTTAGATTTTATTAAGTCTACCTCGACCCTTCCTTGCAGTTATAAAAGCAGCACGCCAGCAGCACTCGTTTTAGAATTAAGTTAACACAACTGAGTAACACACTCAGTGTCAGATAATTTCGGCTGCACAAAAACACAGCAGATCAAGTAATCCGAGTAAGGAGGAACACAAAATAGTTTTCGGAAATTTATGGTTCATATATATATATATAAGACTAATATATCAAATCCATTACGGTAAATATATATATTTATAGTATGTGTTCGTGAGTAAAGTGTCATTACAGGAGGTTCACAAAAAACATTTTTTACCCTCTGAAAAACGAGTCAAAATGTGATATTGACACCTCATTTATAATACTATTTTTACTATTAAAAATGAGTATGATTATTTTTAAAGACAATTAATTATATTTTTTATCATATTTATCTATTGAGGTGATAAAGAATAACAGTATAACTGTTTCTCTAAAATAGTTACTTACCATATATATAAATATATTAATTTATTTATTTATATACGATTGTATAAAATACCATTATCATATAAGGTAATAGTTAATCAGGAATTAGATCGCTTATCTTGTTTGGAGGCAAGAAAACCATAGCTTGCAAGAGAATTATCAAGAGAGAGCCAAAATATTCGCGGATGCAGAGTGGAAATTCCAGACGGAGGAAAAGCTATTTCACCAGAGCCACTATCGCAATGTTTATGAAACTCATTATAAACTCATTTGGCGGGATTTCAAGCTCCACGGAATAAGATGCACAGATAATGTACAGATTTCCCCCACGTTTAGTCGAGAGCAACGGCGTATCACTGTCAGCTAGCTGGTTCTCAAGGAAACGCGAAGTACTCGGAAGTACTCATTTGCTGGTTAATAATCTATCAATGCCACAGGGAAAAGTCCCTCCCTGCAAAAGCAGATTGTGGGGGCGTTTGCCTACGCATTAACATAATGCGTTAATGTTAATTAACAAATTAACCAAACAGATAGGGGACTGTAAGGCAGAAAGGTAAATGGCGGAAAATACCAGAACAAGAATTTGAAAATTCACTTATCACATATTTTTGGCGTTCCTCGGATCGTCGGCAGGTTTCTTTGGTTTCAAAAAACATCACACGAAAAGGAACGGATCTCTTATGGTTCGAGATTTCAGCTTAACCACCAAGTGAAAATCTTCAAATCCTGTAATTTCTTGAACCGCCGTAAATCATTAATTTCGTGTAACCAAATTTAACAACTGATGTCACAGTTTAAACAGTGGTTTCTATAGTGATAGGAAACAATAAAACTTGAAATAAGAAAATAACAAGTTACTTAGTGTTAGGTGCAATTATAACAGATTATCTATTCTTCTATGGAGGCATTAGCTCAAGTGAGGAGGAGAGGAGATACCTTATCGTAAGGGGAATAACATAAAGAGGGTGTTAAAATGAGCTTAGGAAGTGCATTACCGCGCGCTCTAGCGGAATATTTAACAAGATCACCTCCACACGCCGACAGATAGATCTCGTGTGACAATTGCTTTAACACCCATGTTTCATTATGGTTGGACATGAGAAAGAGTATATGATTAGTTTAGTTTATAAGGCTATGAGAAAGCAATAGCTAAGAAATGACTACTTAAGTTTGTTCGAGACTGTCCGAAAAAGTAGTGGGGAAAACGCTCACCATCATCATAGCTACATTCGTAAATTTCTTTTGATATTTATATTTATTTGATATTTAAATTATGATCAAATATTTTAAAAACATAAACGTTAGAAAATTACACTTCACATTCGTTGTCTTCTGTAAACATAATCATATCCCAAATAACACTATTCAAGATATTTAATTTGCTCTCATTTTATTTTATTTCAATTTATTTTGATAATACAGAACATATTATATTGTAAACTATGAGAGCACATTGCAAGATGCACGCTGTGCAGTATGTAATTTCTAAAATAAATAAATTAATGTAAAATACAGAACAAAATGAGGTATTTAGGCTTTTTGTTGCAAACCCTTGAATGAATTAGATTTCATAGAATGCTCTGTTTTGAATAGAACAAGTAAAAGCATAACCAATTATTATCACTTGATTAGTAGCTATTAATTGACAGTTGAACCACCACGAATGTACTGGTTTAAAAAAAAATCCAATTGTTTGGAATACTATTAAATTCAATATATTTTATAATCATTCATTTTGAACAATTAAGAATTTTTATAAATATATAAATATGAATTTTTTGAAGCATTTGATACAGCACACTAAAGTATGATTTAAAAAAAAAAGCGCGATTCCCTAATTTGTTACTTGATGCGTTATATGACTAAAAATGAATTAAAATCAAGGATTTCTTTAAGTAAGACAAAAGTAATTTTTCTTTATACGAAGATTCATTTTTATAGGATTGACAGACCTAACTAATATACAACTCAAGATTAGACACTCTCTAATCAGACTAAACAGAAAAACCAGAATTCTGCATATACAATTTAAAAAAAAAAGTTTAGAGACATCTCCTCAATCTTAGAGGACAGAGGCAATTCATTTGAATTTGAGACCTGTAAAATATAAGTCTGCATTAAATGTACATATGCGGTGGAAGACCACACACCTGCCGAATTCGATTTTCACTTTTTTTTTTCTGCACATCTATACACGAAGCTTAGCTTTCCCCATTTCCGTTACTAAGACAGATTAAAAAAAAAAAAAATTAAATAACTGCTTATAACACTAAGATGAGATAAGAATATAAGTAGTGCTCTACTTATTGAACTGAATAACGCTTAACATGGAACTTACCTGAAATAGAGAAAAAAATATTTAAACATCATATGCATACATTGAAATTAATTTAAAATTATTTTAAATGCCTGTTAAATTTGTAATGCTAGGCTCCACTTGGTTTACCAAGAGAAATCAAGGATTTTCTGGTTAATTAGGTGGCATGATTTTGAATTTAAAAAAAATTCTACTAATTACTATATTCTTACGGACTAAAAAATTTTTTATGATAGAGATTATCAAAATTAAGTAAAAATCGAAGATTTCTATAAGTAAAACAAAAATAATTTTTAAGTCCTTAAAGGAGAATTAATTTTGATAAGATTGACAGCTCTAAATAATATACAACTCAAGATTAGAATGAGATATTCAATATAAAAAATTGTTGAAAATTATACAAAATAATTGAAGCAATATGAATTTCTGTTTGAGCTATAAATGATTGTAAATACTAAACCCGCAACACATATCTCAATAAAATCAGCTCATGGACAAATCCATTGCAACATAATGGATTCACAAACTATATTCGATATAGAAGCCCCCTTCCTATACTAAGTACTATATCAACAAGACATTTTTAATCAACATTTGGCCCTTAATTCACATCTTTTGACATAGACGGGTAAATAAGGAAATTTCATTTAGGCAATTTCATTCGTCAAGTATTCATGTATCATTTTTAATATTACTGAAATTAGTTAGCTTTGAATCAAATATAACTGGAATTAAATGGTTCGATTAAACATTTGCACAAGGAGCCGCTTTTTCCGACATTTGGGTGCGCCAGGGAACACCTAGGGATCCGTTCGGGACGTACAATCCTGGCACTGCGGGTTCAAATCCCGCTCTGGGCAAGCTTTTACCTATACATAAATATAGATATAGATATAGCTATAGTTAATGTTAATTAACAAATTAACCAAACAGATAGGGGACTGTAAGGCAGAAAGGTAAATGGCGGAAAATACCAGAACAAGAATTTGAAAATTCACTTATCACATATTTTTGGCGTTCCTCGGATCGTCGGCAGGTTTCTTTGGTTTCAAAAAACATCACACGAAAAGGAACGGATCTCTTATGGTTCGAGATTTCAGCTTAACCACCAAGTGAAAATCTTCAAATCCTGTAATTTCTTGAACCGCCGTAAATCATTAATTTCGTGTAACCAAATTTAACAACTGATGTCACAGTTTAAACAGTGGTTTCTATAGTGATAGGAAACAATAAAACTTGAAATAAGAAAATAACAAGTTACTTAGTGTTAGGTGCAATTATAACAGATTATCTATTCTTCTATGGAGGCATTAGCTCAAGTGAGGAGGAGAGGAGATACCTTATCGTAAGGGGAATAACATAAAGAGGGTGTTAAAATGAGCTTAGGAAGTGCATTACCGCGCGCTCTAGCGGAATATTTAACAAGATCACCTCCACACGCCGACAGATAGATCTCGTGTGACAATTGCTTTAACACCCATGTTTCATTATGGTTGGACATGAGAAAGAGTATATGATTAGTTTAGTTTATAAGGCTATGAGAAAGCAATAGCTAAGAAATGACTACTTAAGTTTGTTCGAGACTGTCCGAAAAAGTAGTGGGGAAAACGCTCACCATCATCATAGCTACATTCGTAAATTTCTTTTGATATTTATATTTATTTGATATTTAAATTATGATCAAATATTTTAAAAACATAAACGTTAGAAAATTACACTTCACATTCGTTGTCTTCTGTAAACATAATCATATCCCAAATAACACTATTCAAGATATTTAATTTGCTCTCATTTTATTTTATTTCAATTTATTTTGATAATACAGAACATATTATATTGTAAACTATGAGAGCACATTGCAAGATGCACGCTGTGCAGTATGTAATTTCTAAAATAAATAAATTAATGTAAAATACAGAACAAAATGAGGTATTTAGGCTTTTTGTTGCAAACCCTTGAATGAATTAGATTTCATAGAATGCTCTGTTTTGAATAGAACAAGTAAAAGCATAACCAATTATTATCACTTGATTAGTAGCTATTAATTGACAGTTGAACCACCACGAATGTACTGGTTTAAAAAAAAATCCAATTGTTTGGAATACTATTAAATTCAATATATTTTATAATCATTCATTTTGAACAATTAAGAATTTTTATAAATATATAAATATGAATTTTTGAAAGCATTTGATACAGCACACTAAAGTATGATTTAAAAAAAAAAGCGCGATTCCCTAATTTGTTACTTGATGCGTTATATGACTAAAAATGAATTAAAATCAAGGATTTCTTTAAGTAAGACAAAAGTAANAAAACACTTCCTCATATTAATTGTTTAAAATTTACGTGGGATAATAAACCACAACTAAATTAATATTTATAAATGAAAATAAAAAGTAAATAACGAGAGTCGATAAATAGCTAGACAATGTTAGCTCCTTCCAGCATAGTAGGTTAGGCTCATAGACTTAGTGTGTTGGGAATTTAATAAGTTATCGTACCTCGTCGGGGTGCATTCATACTGACCCGGAAAGCAGGAGATCCAGGTTCGAGTCCTGGCTGTGATAGATGGATTTTTTATTCTATTCCCTCGCATTAATTGTTGAAAATTTACGTGGGATAATACATTATTATGTTTTTGTCATCATCCAAATCCCCCCCCCCTCGACCGGAACAGCAATTAACGCCTCATCTAATGGTTCTCAAAAATGCTGAATTTGGTCTTATTTTCGTAAACATCACGGACGCTAGTGTACGTACAAACAAATATACATAATGCTTACACAAATATATTGTTATGGGTAACGGGTCAAAAATAATTTACAGCAAATAAAATTAAAATTAAAAAACTACTGCAAATTACTTTTTGAGAATCCCCTTATATAACCAACATGAGTAGGTTTCTTACCCCAAAATCTGCTAATATTGGAAAATATAATTATAAATTGTGATTATATAAGTTTATTTAATGTTAATGTGTTCCATAAAGTTTTAAGTAAAAATTCATTTATATTTGGTGGGCATAAACAGTCGAAACCCTCTGAAAAAATTGGGAAATAAATAAATGTAAGCTTCTTCCTCTAATTCCCTGGAGGGAGTAATGACACACTGACATGAGGCAAGGGCATATAGACTTACAAATAAATTCCTTAATATCCTCCCTTGTCTCATAGAAAAATATATAAATCTTATACAAATATAGAGCAGTGTTTGCCCTAAGGTGTGAAATATTTTCTCACGTTCAATATAGCTTTTATTAAAAGTGCATACAAGGGGCGGCTGCCTATCTCGAGGGATCCCCCAAGCCAGGCTCTCATCCAGAAAGAAAAGTTTGTCTTATAATACCAGCTGTTCCAAGATGGTGGAGCGAGTAGCGGCGGACTGGAAACCGCCAGTAACTCCCCAGGCGCAGGAGGAGAACGCGCCTGCCTCACCTCGGAAGTCTTTCATTTTTCAGAAGATTTTCCACGAGGAAATCAAATTGTTTCCGCTCCTATCATGGCACGAGTCTTGAAAAAAATACTCTCTTATGAAGAGATTGTAAATATCTAAAGTCCGTTAAAAATTATACTACATGTCTATATCATTTATCTATTGTATCCGTCATCAAATTACAAGATGTATTTACCGTTTCTTCTTCCGGGTTGGACCGTGTCAAGTTTTTGATATTTGGCGAGCTTTCGCACATCATGCGATGGTTTCTTCAGGGCTGAGAGGGTGAAAAATTACTCTTTCAGCTCTGAAGAAGCCATCACATGATGTGCGAAAGCTCGGCAAATATCAAAAACTTGACACAGTCCAACCCGGAAGAAGAAACGATAAATACATCTGACGACCGTCGAAGCCTACATGAACAACAAATTACAAGATGTTAAGTAACAGAATGTAATAAATAAAGATTTTTTTTTTTTAATGTCTGTATCTGCTTGAGTATTTTTTTCTTTATAATAAATCAAGCCTATTTTGTGTTTGAGTTATTTTAACAAATCGGTGCATGAGTTTTTTTAAGGCTGCAATCATTATCCAGAGAGTTGGATTTTAAGTGAGCTCAAAATTTATAATCGTAATATCATAGATATTATTAACTTTATGAAAAAAAAGAATGTATTAAGCATAATAGGAGAAAAATACAATTTTCTAATATTTGAATTTAACATAAATGTAGAGAAATAAAAGGAACATTCAGTAATATATTTTGTATTGTGTTACGTTTCCTCGCTTTTAGAATATTCAAATTGAATCCAATATTTGGGCTTTATTTTCATTAGGATTAGTTTTCGTTTCTCATATTTAGTTAAAAAATTTAAATACTTCCGTGTTTAAGTAGACTTATGATAAATAAAATATTTCTTAGGCACACCAAAAACTTCAATCCATTATATATTAACCGAATCAACCATAAAAAAAACCTGATACCCGGTTTCATGTTCCACATGTGCACTGTTTTTTTTTGTTTTTTTTTTGGCATTAAAAAACAACTAAAACTGGAGACTGTAGAAAGATACGCACACAAGAAAAAAAACATATGTTTGGAATTCCTTTTAATAATTGAGAAGGAGACTTGTATTTTTCACCATCTCCAAAAAATAATGTACATCAAAGTTTTTTTTTTCTTGAAATTGTACGAGGCCATAGCAGAGACCGAAGAATTTATATAAAAAGCAAATTGAAAACGCCTTGTTCAATATGAGTTATTAGCAGTTTTGAAGAAGAGCTGATTGAGGTGGAGCGGCTAAGCCTTTGCTATCCTGCTGCCATCTGGTCGGGAAGCGGCTAAAAAGAACCACCAAAGAGGTGGGAGAAGTACCGGGGGGGGGGGGTTATCTCAAGGGAGCAGGCTCAATTACAAATCCGGCCAGAATTGAGAAGGGAAGGGATGGTCCAAATGAAGACAATACATTCCTTCTTCCAAACGACCTGCCACTCTTCTCTCCTACCCCTCCGACTCGAAGAACTTGAAATGTCCATCATGCAATAAATGCCTGAACTAA
The DNA here is from genome assembly GCA_000696205.2 of Oncopeltus fasciatus. Taxonomy (NCBI): domain Eukaryota; kingdom Metazoa; phylum Arthropoda; class Insecta; order Hemiptera; family Lygaeidae; genus Oncopeltus; species Oncopeltus fasciatus. Next base: position 40,159 of record KZ807626.1, on the reverse strand, counting down.
GTCAATTCCGCGTGTAAGTGTAGTTAATTATTTCCCCTGGAAAAGTACAATAAAATTAACTTAGTTTATTTAAATGTACCGACATCTGTGAAGTATAAGTTAAAGAGATAAACAGTTTTAAGGTATTCTCCACATTCTCCTCACTAAATACTCTGGTTTATAGTATCTTGAAACATCCTGTCAATGTTAAACAAAACATTATGGTGCAATTTTATGAAAATTTAACGTAAAAAGTTTCAGAATTTGAAAAAATTTAACCTTTAAATTTAACAGCAGGTATTTCTAAAAGCATGTACTTTCGGACTAATTTTTAAAAATTATATATATATATATTGTGTTCCATAAAGTACATACACCTGATTCTCATATATAATTTTTTTTTTCTTTTGGAACGAATAAATAAATACAAGTACTCCACTAACAATTCCGTCCTGCCTGGAGTAATTGTAATTCTAT
>KZ807626.1:28318-38417 GCA_000696205.2 Oncopeltus fasciatus | reverse complement strand
TATATATATATATATATGATCACACCTAAACCTTTGTAACTAAATCATTCTGTATATGAATATTTTACACATGTAATCATTCTTTGATGTTCGTTGGTTAGACTGTAATACATCATATCATATAATTCTGTAATTCTTAAGTATTTGGTGAAATCAATTCAATACTAAGGATTTGACATAGGAATGTAACTAATGGCCATGGGCCAGTAAGCAGCGAGCAAATGAAAATAAGTATATAAATAATATATAAAAAAGGAGGTAAGGTTGCTGAAGTCCTACTTTTCGGAAGCCCTTGAAAAAGACGCCGAAAAGAAATAAAGAGCTGTAGGAGGGGTTAGGTTCCGGAGTTTAGGGCCATTTTTTTTCTGTGCTTCTGCTTGAAAGAGAACTGATTAGGATGGCTTTGAAGAGAGGGCCTGTAACGAAGCCGAAGAGTGCAGCAAAGGAAGGCCGCCCGCTACTGCTAAACCTCCTTGGATTTTACGCCAATACTCCCTCAGAGCTCCCACAGAACTCGCGGCCGTAAACTCAAATTGAATGCCCTGCTTTCCGAAAACCCATCTCCCAAGTCAGATGTGATATACAGGTGTATCAAACATATATTCAAATAGATATCATTCAGAATTTATCGTGTGTATCATGGCAATATTTCACTCAATCTATAATATATAATTTACAAATATTTTTAATCAAATTAATAAGGAAAAATATTTCAACCGGTTTTAACTTCTTGTAATATCGATCCTTTCCGCTGAATTTCAGCCATTAACTGTTTCTATGTTCACAATAGTTCATCAGGCAGGAGCTGGATAATATAAGCATATTTCCAAGGTTTATTTAAACTAGATATCAATGTGAGTGCCAGAGAGAGACATGGTAATTTCTGCTTTATCATAAAATTATTAACTAATATCTTAAATTTTGTCTCAAATTCTTGTAGTTTACTATACCCAACTGCATCTAAAACACGTTTACGTTATTTCCATGTAACTGAAATTTCAAGTAATGCCAAATTTTTGAACAATAATCTGCAAATTTTTTGCAATACGTTTCGGTGTAATTATTAGTCCCACGCGTTTAAAACAGTTTAAAAAAAACACTAGAATATTCATGACAAATTCTGGATTTGGTCACAGCTCGTTCGTATATCACTAGCACGTCCTAGTAAAATAAAGTGTAACTAATAATCTAAAACGTCCGTCTTTGTGGACTAGGTTACACATATATTATCTTTAATAAATTAAGTAAATCTGCTAAGTTTACGCTACTCCAGATAGACTGGTTTTTAAATCTTCTTCTCTTTTTTTTTTTTTACAATTACAATAAACGTAAATAATTGCAATATGTCTCAAAGCACATGTTATTGGACAATATTATGTGTAATGTTTCACTTTGACATGTGTTACCTACATGTTTTCATTTAACCAAATAAGTTTCTCTTATTTGAGGCAATGTTACTCTCACTTGTATAAACATTCGAAAAGATAACATCTTCAGGCCTCAAGTAGAGGTATTGCTGTTGTTATTGTTAAGTATGTTAATACAAATGTGGGAAGTACAGGGTGAGGGGGGGGGGGAGGTAAAGTGAAAATGTTTTGGCTGAGTATGGGACGTGGGGAGTGTAAACATTTTATTAGTTCCACTAAGGTGATCTCTTTGTTTACTTGACGTATTATTGATCGGAATCATTATTATTATATAGAATTCTATAGAAGCAAGGGGGAGCTGGAAGGGGGTGCTCAAATATTGCTGGCAACATAAGAGGTCTCCAGGTTTCAGCACAAATAAGCTAAACCAAAATAATTAAAATACATTTTGGAGTACCTACTCAGCTTATGTGGTTGTTGATATTTCTTGAGACAAATATGACGTAAATACATAACGTATTTACTCATTCAAGTTTATACAGAATGTATGTGTTCCAGAAGTGAGCGCAGTGTCGACCAATATATCTAAATGAATTGTTCTTCTCTGAGGGTAGTTGAAACATTGGTAAACTGGTAACTATTTATTAAAACTTTTCTCAACAATAGTTTTATTTATAAAACTTTTAAGTAATTTTAATATTTTTTTTTTTTTAAACAAGGGTCGAGTTGTTTTCACAATTTACACATTTAGAGAATTTAATTAGCTTATTTGATTGCTAATGTGCTATGTTTCTATTTTATAATATTCTATATGGCCCATAATTATAGACAATTATTGACTTACATTTTAGAAAGGTAAAGCTTGCTAGTGATGCTCAAGGCTGGCCGTTGACCATTGGGGTCATTTATAAATAACAAGTATAACTATTCTCTATTTGAATTTAAATTACTATAACTATGAAATTTTAAGAATATAAAAATTAAACCCGCCATATATAAATAAAAGGGCTCCATAAATGCCCTATAAACACTAATGTATAACTCTATATTCATTTGAGTTCTATATTCATTGGTGGTAGAAATAATAATAACCCTTTAGACTAATGTATAAGACAAAAAGTATAGTGTATAGTAGAATCAGCTAGTACTATCGATTACATTTAGGTATAATATATATTTTTAAATATTTNACTTTGGCATTTAAAAAAAAATAATTTAGCCCTTTTTCCTCAGCTTGGAAGGAAAAAATATGACGAAGTAGATACTTTTAAATCCCAGATTTAAATTAAATAAGATATCAAATATAAATATATTCCAAAATTGTTTTAATTTTAGAATAGACGATATTATATATTATTTTTATATTTGAAAATATGGGTAATGAGAGTATCTCTACAATGTTTTTATTAAATTTTAATTAATCAAAATGGAATAGTTGAAAGTTAAGCCGGTTGATGAGAGGTAAGCGCGTTGAGTGCAGGCTGCTCTTCAAATTCATGGCCACAGGCCAGACCCTACTTAATTATTTATACTAGAGGGTCGGCTCACTCGCGTATTGATGGATCATGGGATGGTGTTCAGCTTGTTCAGTTGATAAAAGCTGAAGTGATAAAAAGTTTGTTGTTTTCATTTTATGAAAACACTTTTCACTATTGTAAATTTTGCCACAGGTCACTGGAAAAGTTTTTTTTAAATAGCTTTTTCACTCCTTAACATATTTTTTTAAGTAATCCGTGGATGAAATTTAAGCCTCAAGATTAAATTGTGCAAATAATAATTTAACAATTAGAGAATTTACTTTTGAGTATGTTGTACTCGCAAAATGAGTATATAAATCACTGAAAAAGTCAGTTGTTTTCTGGCAATAAGGTGGATTATGGGAAAATGATTAGGGACATTTCACATATAGGTAGCCAGGCAAACTGCTGATAGCTATTTGATGGCATAACTCAAAACAGTTACACATCTTTTTTTGTCCCGGTTTCAAGGCATCGGACAATAAATAACTCGACTAAATTTGACTCGGTGAAAACTTTTTCAGTGAGAGCCTAGGGGGTGACGCTCTCCCTGAAATTACTTATACGAATCTAAGTGATCCATATTACTATTAGAAGTTAGGGAGCATATTAATCTCCCCCATAAGCACATGCATTTTCTTATGTACGTTTGAGTGTCAATCAAGATCAATGGATCACATTAAGGTAGATAGATGAAGCTGTGTAGTTTGCAAAATATGCTCATATATTTTTTATGATACTTAATTAATTTTTCATAGAAGTATATCCTTTTTTTGATAATTAATGTTAATCATGAAATTTTTTTTTGACTTGATGAAGAGCTAAAAGCACTCTTTGTACGGCAATACAAAAGGAATCGAAGGATTTAGTAGTGAACTCAACTCAGTACCTCTGTCGTTAAATACAGGTCGCTAATTTCGCCTCGAACCACTTATATAGAAAAAGATAGATGGTCATTTCGTTTTTGGACAATATTTTTTAGTTTTCGAATTCGGATACATACTTTTAGACATGACAGCAGCGCCAGTTCAATAGCATATAGTTTCAAGCTTAACTTACTTATGGCTAGATAAATCCATTATGATTATTAGGGTCTCACGTGGTTTGTTGATTAACATGGTTATTTACCAAACAGAAAACCGCAGATTAATTCCCGCAAGAAGACCCAATGATATTTTTAATGAAAATGAAATACGTAATTATTTTGTTCAGTCATGGAAATGTAAACTTATGGTAGGGACAGGACGTCCCCTCTCGTCTTCATGATAGCCCTGATGATGCTTACAATGTAACCGAAACGTCGGCAGATTTTAAAAAAAATACACTTTTTTTTTTAAATTTGTATTTTTTTGGATCTACCTTGATCGTACCCCAACAAAAATCATCTAATACTAATTATTTTGTCTTTTGAAAAGAAGTAAAAGCGTCGATCCCTTATATTTTCCATGTCAATTACTCGTAAACAATTTTTAATCTGTAACTATGTCTCATGCTGAAATTTAGTGCTTCAGAAATAAAATTATAATAGCTATCTAAAGATAATTCCATCATGTGGCCTAAAGTGGTTATTTGGTATAAATTAATGTAATAAAACAGTAACTTCGATATAAATCTTGTGAGGGTTTTCATAAAATATATATGGGCAGAGTACAGAGATTATTTTGAAGTTTGTTTATATTATACATGAGAAAAAGGTTTAGAATTCTGAATATCTGTGAGGAAACAAGCTCAGATGACATATAAAAGTTTTATTTTAACGGTGAACGTCTTATGCTAATACTCTCAAGGGTAATATGACTGTTATTTAGCATATATTGTCACATAAAATCTGTAACGATCTGTAGCCACGAGCCCCCAGGGGCGGATTGTTGCGAATGTTCTGCAATTTATCATGCCTCCAAAAGTATCTCGAGGTACAATACAATAAAATGTATTCAATTGACATTCATATCCATTCATGGAGTAGAGATGTGTAAGCATTCCTTGCGCTTGAGTTTTATAATAAAATGTCATTTATTAAGACAATTGCCAAAAAATTTGTAAATAGCCAAATTATTTATCACATCAAAACCTTTGTCTAAGATTTACAAAACATTCCTTAATGTACAATTTACATAACTAGAACAATGAAAATAACTAGAAAACCGATAACTACTACAGATATTAAGCTACTATAATTTTGTGTTTACTATTTCAACCTTATTTTTTTAGTTCACCTCTAAATATATTGGGAATTAACCTATCCTCAAAGAATAGGAATAGAAATATTTTCTAAGAGTCCCTGAAAACTGACCTCGTAAATTTCTTTTCGTTTATCATAGATTTCCTCAGAAAATCAACAGCTATGTGATCATTTATAAGAAGTCACGCAGGAGCTGCATAATCTAAGCAGATTTCCCAGTTATCATTAATGATGGACTTAAATAAGAGTCGAAGACTTGTTTGTTACCAGTTTAACCAGAGATGATTTTTATAGCCAATGAAAACAGTTATTAGAAGGCTGCATCGGAAAGAGAACGGGGCAGAAAGTATATAAAGATGACAAACTCATGTAATAATTTTCAAAAGATTTGCCGTTGAAAATCATGATATTTTCATAGGGATCCTAAAACAACTATTTCATGGAGATGCTAAAACAACTATTTTTTTCGGATCAAATTTTTAAATCATTCGGCAGAAAAAATTAATCTATATAATAATATATTCTGAAAATATATTTTCGTCTTCCAACCTCTACTTTTTAATTTTTATATTCGTCAATCTTCTTCGTTGTCACATTAACGACCAAAGATATTAGTTACAGGTATTAATAATATAAGAGGAGAATGAGCTAGTAGAATAATATATTTCTCCTTGACGAAGATCATCATGCCTGAACCAAATCGGAATGACTAGTGGGGGTTTAGTGATAACACGGAAGAAATAAAAGCTCTAGAACCATGATTTACCAGAGATCGTGAACACACACTCTTGTCAACTCTCCCTCTCTCTCGGTGTAGGGCGAAAATGTATTTTAAAATCAAGCTGTGGGGGCGCCAGGCTAGCTCCGAGGATCCGTACGGGTCTGGCAATCCTGACAAATCCCGCCCAGGTCAATCTTTTATTTATAAATAGAAGCTTGTTCTGAGCCATGGGTGTTTAAAATGGGGTGGCAACATGTAGATAGCCCCTCCCTCCAGTGACCCTAAGTGGTTGCAAGGGAGGCTAACACAGAAAAAAAAAATCAAGTTGAAACACTCCTTTAATTCCATATTCCTGTAAAAATGAAAACATCCTTTAGTGATACAGCGATGAATGACAATGTGTAAAATTTTGACGAAAAACAATTCAAACGGAAAAAATTTACCTATCTATCTACAAAGTTTGAACGATCCCCCCCCACCACTATCCTTCACGGACAGACTAGAGTAAAGCTTATTTATTTCATTTGCTTGTATAGTGTGTAACGTAGGAAATATGCTTAGGTCAATTAACTTTGGCATTTAAAAAAAAATAATTTAGCCCTTTTTCCTCAGCTTGGAAGGAAAAAATATGACGAAGTAGATACTTTTAAATCCCAGATTTAAATTAAATAAGATATCAAATATAAATATATTCCAAAATTGTTTTAATTTTAGAATAGACGATATTATATATTATTTTTATATTTGAAAATATGGGTAATGAGAGTATCTCTACAATGTTTTTATTAAATTTTAATTAATCAAAATGGAATAGTTGAAAGTTAAGCCGGTTGATGAGAGGTAAGCGCGTTGAGTGCAGGCTGCTCTTCAAATTCATGGCCACAGGCCAGACCCTACTTAATTATTTATACTAGAGGGTCGGCTCACTCGCGTATTGATGGATCGACTGCCAGCAAGATATTTTATGGGGCTAGGAACTCTCTTAATTAGTAGCGGTTAAATGTCTGCAGCTGTCAACAAGGAATATGAAATCAATTGGTTGCTTTCACCATTTAGCATAGGAACAGTAGTCTCCTGAATAATTTATGACGTCATAATCAATTCTCATCTATCTATACTCGTTTTCAGGCTAGATAACTTATTTCATTTGACAAATATTAATTTNATCCAAAAAACACAAAATTAAAAAAATATATATTTTTTTATAAAGGATTATCTGCCAAGGTTTTGGCTTACATTGTAAGCCATCTTCAGGGCTATCATGAAGACGAGAGAAGACGTCCTGTCCCTAAGTTCACATTTCCATGACTATTAAAAAAAACAAAAACATTTTTCTTTAAATTTGTGTGTTTTTTGGATCTACCTTGACCGAACCCCAACTGAAATCATCTAATAGTAATATCTACGGTCAAAAAAACTCTCCTTTTGAATAATTTTTATTTTTCAATAATTTTAATGGCACTATTTTTACCTCTTAATGTTTCTGAAATTCAGATTATATATCTAAAAAAAAAATAAAGACATATTTATATTAAAAAATAATCAGTTTGACACTTTTACAACATATTAAATCAGTATATGAGCTGAATTCAACAGCTGAAAGACGTATGGGAAACTAAATCATAATTGTCTAAAAAACTAAAACCATTATTGCCTTTCTTTATCTCTTAAAAGAAAAAAAACTAAGGACGCACCTGATTGAAATTGCAGAGGCATGATAAGTAAAAGGGACTTTATAGTAAAGGGACTGGATAACTTACATCTTTCATTAAGGTTGCTTAAATAATTAATGCTCGCAGAAAACAAATTATTAAGATAAATTTGACATATAAACTTTGTAAAATACAAGTAAAATAGTGCACATAATTGGAAATGGTTGAATNATTTTTTGGTTTTCGAATTCGGATACATACTTTTAGACATGACAGCAGCACCAATTCAATAGCATATAGTTTCAAGCTTAACTTACTGATGGCTAGATAAATCCATTATGATTATTAGGGTCTCACGTGGTTTCTTGATTAACATGGTTATTTACCAAACCAAAAATCGCAGGTTAATTCCCGCAAGAAGGCCCAATGATTTCTTTAATGAAAATGAAATACGTAATTATTTTGTTCGGTCATGGAAATGTAAACTTAGGGACAGGACGTCCCCTCTCGTCTTCATGATAGCCCTGAAGATGGCTTACAATGTAAGCCGAAACGTTGGCGAAGAGCTCTCATGACGAACTGAATCAAAGGATCAGGATCAACTTAATAATAGATGAAATCCGTATACGCCGAAGTTTTACGCTGACTGAAGCAGAACTAAAAACTGTCAAGGGTCTAAAACTAGTCGATGTTGGAAGTCTAACACAGCGCCCCACAGCGGGTCGACATATACTATCTCGCCATTTATACCGAATGCAGGAATCGCGAATGTTAAGCCTGCTCAAAGAACTCCGCGACCACCAGGGATTACATGATCGGATGAGGGGACGAGGGACATCCCGAGAGAGTGAAGAGATCCTCGTAGGAAGAGATGAAAGCATCGAGATAGCGAGAGATAAAATGAAAGTGCCGAGGGTAAAAGAACATTCCTGGAGAATGAAAAGATTGAAGGGAAGAGATAATTGGAGATATCCACAGATAAAAAATTCGCTCTCCAAAAGGGGATACATAGATACGTAGCAAACGGAAGTAAGTTTTAAAGATAATAGTATAAATATACATAAATGTAATACTATACTTATACATAAATACTTTTACCGAAGTCACACACACACACACACACACACACGAACGCATGGACACAAAGTTGTTAAAGAAACGATTAACCTAATGTAGCCAATCTTTAAACGTACACATCAATTTTATATAGTGAGATTCTAATTTTAATTAGAATTATTATTAGTTTAATTTATACCTAATTAAATATATTTAAGTTATTGATCTTCATTCAATTTACTTATTCAACAATGCTCTTAATTCAATTTTAAATTCAACATACTTCATGTTACTTAACTTTTTATACAACTTCAAACATTTTCAATTTTTTTTACTGACAGAGCAAGATTCACTTGAGGTAACTTTACGTCTTCATTTAAGTAAAAATTTCAGCATGTCCTTGTGTCTCAGTCCCCATTAACAGTAGCTAATAAATTAAATAATGGTGGACCCGTACTCATGCAAATCATAAAATTTAGTCTCCAAGATCCTTGTGAAAATCTTCAAAAATTAATTTTTTTCAATAGAAGAAACGCGACGGCTCCAGTTCACGAACATTAAAAACTGAAAATATTTGCAGATTATTACAATATAGATTATTTTATTCAAATTTGATTGATTGCAAATAAATAAATTTAAAAACAAAATAATAAATTCTACAAAAAAATCTCANCAAGCTTGCGATTGGCGAAAGGATTATTATGGAATCTCTCAACTCCATCTTGGTCTAAAATCTAAAAAGAACGTACAGAATTAGTTGCCGTTTGGTCTGTGTGTCATCCAAGAGACTTATCTAATCGTTCCTCTCTTCCATAAATGTTCAGTATATAGGTACATACATATATAAGATGCATTTGAGGGCCTGGATAACTCTAGCCGGGAGACAGGCAGTGAACTTGCTTGCGGAGAGGAGACTGATATATATATATCTCGTCAAAATGAGAGGGAGAGGGAGTCATAGAGGAGAGAGAAGGAGGGGGAAGGACAGATTATAAAACTACATTACGACATGATGTATACGACGTTTTATACACAAAATTTAAAGCTATTAAACAAACAGTAATACAGACTCTTATGTATAATCTATAACAGCTTATTCTCATATATACTTCTTCCGGACTTGAACTTGTCGAAAGTTTAGTTAACTTTCACGCATCCTGAGTTGGCTTCTTCAGGGCTTAATGGAGAAAGATAAAAAAAAAACCATCAGACAATCTGTGAAAAAAAAAATACCTATTCGAGAAGGTCGAGTGCTATTTGAATATTTCTGAGGAAAGTAGACGCCTATGTGAACATCTATAACAGCTTATTAAAATTAAAATTAATCGCTCCTCCTCCTCCCCCCCCTTTTGGAGTACCTACTCAGCTTATGTGGTTGTTGATATTTCTTGAGACAAATATGACGTAAATACATAACGTATTTACTCATTCAAGTTTATACAGAATGTATGTGTTCCAGAAGTGAGCGCAGTGTCGACCAATATATCTAAATGAATTGTTCTTCTCTGAGGGTAGTTGAAACATTGGTAAACTGGTAACTATTTATTAAAACTTTTCTCAACAATAGTTTTATTTATAAAACTTTTAAGTAATTTTACTATTGT